>LUCH01000799.1:94222-129572 GCA_013368495.1 Paragonimus heterotremus
ATATATATATATATATATATATATATATATATATATATTCGTATATGGCCAGCATAATTGTAAGAGTATGACGAGAAAGACAGAAAACGACTGTTTGCACAAGTCTGATTCGGTGACTGTGGTAAGGCGGTGGTAACAAAAACCGTCTACAAAACAAATGATCGAGAATTCGAGTCGCGCTGACAGCGGCCGCCTCCATCAACGTTCCGGTGAAATCCGGTCCACGGGTGACCTTGCACCAGACAAGTGAATCCGCTGTAGACTTATACTGCTACCCTGATGAGGTGGTCAGACTTGTGTAATGTTTTGATCCGACGAGCTACGCTGACAAGGACTCCGGTCTTTCCAGGTGCAACCTTGTCAGACAAGCCTAAGGCAAGCAGTCAGACGAAAAGCAATTACACTCATAGGATTGTATGTCGCATTACTGACCGCATAAGAGTGCTTAGGTAGCGAGGCACAATCCTATGGGCATACAGCAGAACTAATTTCATAGTTGCGGCACTGCTGTCTTCCGTATCAGGAAGAAGGGGGTTAGAGAAGGTACCCTCAGACAAAGAGCACTCCGATCGCCCAACAGTTGACCGTGACTGCTAGCTTAGTAACCAATACGGTCGAAAAACATCTACTATCTCGCAAAAGCCCGATGGAGCTTGCAGTACATCCACCGTGCGCATCAGTGCTCAGAATGAGACATCAAGGTCTTATTCACTGCGCCCTCGGACTAGGCAAGCCCCTCAATGTCAAGTGAGTCAGACTCTTGAGTCATTGGCTCCGGGTAGGGTCATCCAAGAAGACCCTATATCCTGCTGTCTCGCAGGTCAGACTTTTGAATCACAGACTCGGGATGGGGTCCCTCAAGTCAACCCCCTTCTGCGGCATAAACGACCGGGAAGTATCAGAAGGTATCGTTCTCTTGACAGTGACATTACCAACCGATCACGAATTTCTCTTACTGGTCATCGCGTCGATGTCAGTGAGACTGTATGAGAAAATGATGGTTTACTCATCACCAGTCAATCGTGCCGACTTGACAAGTGGGCTGAACATTTTGAAGAACAGTTCAGTTGGATTCAACTAGATCATGTGGACGACGAGACCTGAATAGCCAGTTATTGCGTTCCTGTCGGTCCTCCGTCGGAAGTAGAAGTGGTCCTAGAGCTCAAGTTATTGACGCGTAATAAGGTTCCTGGTCCAGACCACCTCTCTCCTTCTCTTTTCAAGGATGGTGGAGAGAGGTTAATATCAGAACTGACAAAATCCCTCCAGACAATTTGGGAAACTGAAAATGTGCCTCGTGATTGGTGCCTATCAACAGTCATTCCCGTTTTCAAAAAAGGGGCCCGAAGTCTAGGTGACAACCACAGAGGCATCAGTTTGGTCTCAATTGCGTCCAACTTCCTCACTGCCCTCGTTCTACTTCGGCTAACTAAGCCCAGAGAAAGTCAGATACGCGAAGAACAAGCAGGATATCGATCCGGTCGGGAATGCGTTGATCATATTTTTAACTTGAGACGGGTCTTGGAACATCGGCACTGTTACAGACAGCCGACAGTCGTGGTCTTCTTGAACCTAAAGGCTGATTTCGACTCAGTTGCTCGTAACGTTCTCTGGAGCTGCCTTCTCCGCAAAGGAGTACCAGAGAAATACGTGAATCTGTTGAAATCATTATATGCCCACTCTGCAAACAAAGTGAGAGTTTATGGACAACTGTCCCGGGCGTTCATCACTTCTAGCGGTGGCCGTCAGTGATGTCCGATTCCCCCTTCCTGTTCAGTCTTGTTACGAACGACATTCTGGAAGGTGCACTTGGAGATTACAGTGGGCTTGATATTGAGTTTCTTCCTGGCGTTCGATTGACGGATCTGGAGTACGCGGAGGACATCGTCTTACTTAGCTCCTCTGCCGAAGATATGCAGACCTTGCTGAACAAGGTGAGTGATCGGGCTGATTTGTTTGCAATGCGCTTCACACCTTCAAAGTGCAACATGCTGCTTCAAGACTGGGGCATTTCCACTCCCACTTCCTTTATTGCAGGTAACCCGCTTGAGACGGTGGACCGTTTCATATACTTGGGTAGCACTATCTCGTCAGCCTGTAATATTGCTGATGAGATATCAGCGAGAATAGCAAAGGCACGAGTTGCCTTTGCCAAACTGTGTCATCTATGGCGTCGAAAACACGTCCGGTTGTCGCTGAAAGGAAGGGTACATAACGCATCTGTGCGTTCCATTTTGCTCTATGATTCGGAAACGTGGCCTGTTCACAAGGAAGACGTCAACAGGCTTTCTGTGTTTGACCATTGCTGTCTCCACCAAATAGCCCTCGCTAAGTGGACTGATTGCGTGAGCACGATTAATTGATCAAGTAATTACGTTGCATAGCTTGTGATGGTTAGGCCACGTATATCGTATGTCATCTGATCGTTTACTGTACTGCGCATTATACACTGAGGTGACCAACATTTGGGCAAAACCTCGTGGTGGTCCAGCAACAACGTGGTCACGAAATATGAACGCCCTGACTGCTCCATTGAGCAAAGTGGGTAGGTGTCGCCTGCCTGGATGGGGTCCTCCTGATCACTCAAACCGCTGGTTAGAGACGCTATCCGAGATGGCGATGTGTCGCGGTCAACGGCGTACCTGTATCCATACCATTTCTAGTTCTTCCGCTTAGTCTTCTTTTAATAATTTTAAAACTTCTTAGTAGTGTTTTCTTCCAGGATATTCGACGTCACTGTTGAGGTGAGCGGCGGCCCGAGTCACAGTAACTTTTGCTCAAGCTCATGGCTGCTATGGTGATGATGATGTTTGAAAACAACACAAGAAAAGAACTAAGACGAGATCGTTTGACACAATTAGACTGCACCAAATCAATGGAATAGATGTGCAGCTTCGCAAAATAGTGAGGCACGAACTAGAACGAAGATTTCTTCGACCTCCACCCTATGAATTACAGAATGTGTCGCGGGGAAATTTGTTAGATGAATCAACTTATTAACAATGGAATGATCAATCAGTTGTTTTAACCACTGTTACTTCTAAGCTCACACAAATTTCTTTATGCAAGCGGTTAAGTACCATATTCTAATGATGTTAATTGGTGAAATGTGGCCAACGTTGTTTCAAAATACAGTTAGCAGTGGACAATCAATTGACCTGTTACAACGCACTGTATCAACACGTCCTTTAAGCACAACAATCAGCATAACCACTTTCAACGTATTTCATCCTGATACGAGCGACGTCGTGGAGCTATGTGTAGGCGAGAGAAATTCAACCCTATCTTTGGTGCCAACGTCTGATATAGGATTGATGTGAGGGGGCACGTGATTATTCCAAACAGATTCACACGATGCGAATCAAGAGCGCACAGCTTCCTTCGTGCCACACATCGTCTGCATTCCATATTGCAATAGCAATTTGGATGTTTAACCAAAATGCCGTTAGACAGTTCGGCTTGCGGAAAGTGAATATCGGGGTACAATACCGGCAATCACCAGATAACATACGAAACTGTAGTTTCTCTAACGTTTCAACACATACAACCGAGGTAACAGCCGAACAAGGAAGCAAATTCACTGAACAAATTTGTATTCTGGACGAACAGCAATCATGCCCCTTTCTACCATCTCTCTAGATTCACAGGGCGGACAAGCTCAACATGTCCACTGTACATATGATAAAAAAGCAGAGAAAACTGATTCGCTTAGGGGAGATTGTATGAATTCTCGAGGTTTTTCTAAGAGGAAATAGATATTCGCATTAGACTACCAGAATAATAGGCCAGAATAACGACATGGCGTTTGTACGAAGCTCAGTTTGTTTGACAATGCTAAACCACAGGACAAAAATCGATATGGACTCTTCTGTGCACACATGTTGAAGAGGCTCACAAGAGGAGACTTAACATAGGAATATTTTGCATCAGAAACATGTGTGGTATTAAGGTTGTTGACGGTATGCTGAAGGTGAACAGTGTCATATGTGGTCTATAACGATTAACAATGTGGGTCTAGGGAAATCTACCAGACGAGGTAGCCATGAATGGGTGTATTACAAAGAGGCTTTGATCCTATGCATGATCAAGAAGGAATACATAAAAACGGGCACAGATTAACTGGTGGTAAATTTTCAGGATAAATTTTATGCCCTTCTCACTTTGCATATCTCGACATTGCTTTTACGTGACTCGAAGCCAGTTTATGTCAACTCAGGGGATTTAGCTGGTATTGCTCTGTCGGAGTCTCCAGAGTGGACCAAACTAAGTGGTCTATATTAACGCAGTGGGACAGACAACGGAAATTGATTCATCACCTCAGAAACTCAACGCTGTGCAGTGGCTAACACGAACAGTTGCTCTAACCGAGTCGTTTCATTAAGCACCAATGGACTACTGCAATCAAAGCATACTGGGGAAATATGCTAGAGGAGACGTGATCCTGACGGAGCAAACACAGCCATGTTAAAAGTGTGTACAGTAAGAATTCGTTGATCCGACTTGGTTAGAACGACTGGTGGTGTTGGCCTCAGAACACTTAAAGAACGTTAGAGCAACATATTTGTTTCCATTCTCTGCGACAAAAGGTAAGTATGAACCACACAGTTTAGTCTAATCTAACAGGACAATACCAAAGAAACCATCCGGGTGATTGTAAACAGACATTGTGTCGTGAAAACAATATCCAGACAACTTAGAAGGGAAAAGGTAAGATCTTGAGCAGTGGCAACTAAAAAATCTATTGCATCGCTGGTCGTGAATGGGGTGTCACAATCACCAGCGCAATCGACCGTATCTTCCTTGAATTGTTAGCCACTCCCCCCCCCCCTAATGACCAGGAGTGGCTTATGAATCGAATACAGCTGTAAAGGCTGGACAGCGGGATCATGTTATTGGTCAATGCAGCTTGTTCACAAACCTATGCTCCACAACTCGTCCCTCTAATTCGTGTCCAACGAGTGAAGACAGTGAGTCAAACATTACAATCTACGAAGAGTGTGCGAATAACTTAACTAGTACACAGCTAGCAATAGAAAGCTCGATCAGGAAGAAAGAGAGCGATTTCAATTAGACAAGTGGTTTGTAAACCATTATCTTTCGGTCACGACTGTTCATCAAAATATCCCCCATCACACGTAAACTACCCAGGTTCTTCTATTCCTACTATTCTCAGTCTTCGATGAAAAACAGTTGGGTTTTGTTAGATACATAAATGGGCTAGCTCCATCACTTTACGCTCGACTAAGAAACACAGATGCGAAATACAAACAATCGGCTGCATGGGACTACTTTCCAAGGTTCAATCAAACGAGTGCAGTTAGTTAGCCCATCATTCAACCGTACTATGACTCATTCCATACAAGATCAAACTGTTGGGTAGCGGCCCCAATTTAATTGGAATCGGATACCACAAGCATAACCGTTCAAATCTCGTATGCAGTGTCGTCGACCACGACGACGCAAGGCGAATCTCGATTTATCTGCCTAGATGATTCGAATCCGCAGAACACTGCATCACCTGCAATGCCTCCTCGCCCAATCATTTTCGTGCACCTTTGTCAAAGGGATACGAGTACGAGACGTCCGAATGAAGTTCCTACGCTACTTAAGTGCCGCCGCAAAATGTCAAAAGGCATCAAAAAGGTTGCCAAAATCACCTGGAGTATGACCGGAAGCAAACGAATCACGCTTTTTTTGTCCTCAGAAGTCACCAGTCCTCTCTGCTAGCGACCATAGGGAACATGAACCATAAATGTGATAGAATGCGACCGCAAGTCAGTTTGACTGAGTGCTGAGGACAATCAAGACAACTGATCATTTACATTCTTTATTCAGATCTCCCTTCTCGTCTGTGAAGTAGGGGAGCAGTTTGTCCAATGAGGACTTCTTCCAACCTATGCGAGTAACGAGTGCATCTGTAGGCTGTAACAAATTGTGAACACATCACTACTCAATTCGGCCAACCTCAATGCTCTTGAACGGGTTGGAGCTCCAGCTATCGCGACAGCGTCTATCTAAGCTTGAGTAGCCCGGCAGAACTATTCAGTTCACATGTATTATGACATCATACACTTTGTGATATGGGGGCTGAAAGCCAGGTTTCTTCAAGGCTGAGATCAATCCAGTGCGAATAACCAGAGAGTACTGAATTAATGCTGAGTTTCGTTAAGTTAAGATAAGAGTACTTGACATGCATACCAATCTTTAAAGCGCCTCCATAGATGTTTGAACCTACCCCGAAAAAGCGTTCAGCCAATACAAAACGAAGAGTATTGTGAAAAGGTACGACAAGACAAACGACCTTGAATGTCGACTATTTCGTTCGAGGGTAACTTCTACATTTCATACCTTCAGAACCGGATAACCATGGTCTTAAGTAGTGTAACTTGAAACAGTTTCAAAACTTCGGTGTACCAGTATGAATAGTTAACTGTTCAGATGTTATCGATAATCTGCCACTTCAGTTTTCCAACCGACAGGGATGCGCCGATACTTGTTAAGTGAGAAAAACTACCGTTAGGCATGGCTGCCCAGGAGCTACCGGTAAGTCTTACGTGATAGCATGCAGATCGATTTCAAACGGGTCTGTCTGGGTGAGAAGCAAACAAACCCTCCTAACGAATGTCGACAGGATGCTGGATAGTACGTTCTTCACTACGGACCGCGTGCTCGCATACCCGTCGGAAACAGTCACTCGGTCCAATCACTGTGGTAATTACAGAATAAGACTGACGTTGGGCACCGTGAGTGTCCAATAAGGTGGAAGACGGAATGTTGTTCAAACGCACGTAGGATTGCAGTGACAAAGTATATAGCAAGGGAGGAATGCTGAATATATATAAACGTTAAACATATGGACTCACGGACTACAACAAGCAAAGCGGCGAACAACACCAGCACCAACTATCTGCCACGGGTTCAAATGAGGAAGCGCGCCTTACAACGAGTAGTCTCACGACAGGACAGGAACTTGACGCGGTGTGACGGCCTGTCAACTTCGATGACCTATTGGGCTATGCTTGACAGTGACGCCGACAGTCATTCATATCAGGCAGGCCAGCACAGTCTCCTGATCCCCAGACTAGTAAATGGAAGGTTTATATCTTTTTCTGAAAGAAGTACCAGTTCTAGTATATTACCATTCACCTGTTACCTTGCAGCGCAGGCTTTTGAGGCAAAGGCTTTGATTGAGAACTTCATTCGTTTTTCTGTCAATGCCTAGGTGTCCTGGCAGTTTCTCAGCCCACGCACAACAACGAATATTTACAACCCTGGTAATTTCATACAGCGTCCGTCGTCTAGCAGTATAAACCGGGCCGACCTGTTTGCCGTCTGCAGCAAGCCGGACAGGCCAAAACATGTCGTTGCTGACTCTTTCCGCACTGTCTTATCAAAGTTAGCTCTTAGACCCATCCCGATCCCAACTTCAAGTGGTTACTCTGCAGGTCCCACAATCGGTATACTTAATCACAGTAACACTACCTGGTAAATCGCGCTTTTTATTACTTAGACTGCGGCCTCTCACGCCCCTCATTAAGGTCTGGAAAACAATTCAGTACAGGCATTCTTAACGCTCATACTCTGAACTAGATAGGTCAGTAGGCGGCTCTTACACGGATTTTGAATGTCGACGCCTGCTGCATTTCAAAAACTAGAGTCCAGGATATTAGTCAGCGTATGAAGCTAACAGCATCTGCGCTGACTACCCGATACTAACTGCACACTTCAGGTGACTCCACGGCCAGCATTACCTATCAGGCTGGAGTAGGAAAAGAGATCAGTTGAACGGCAACAGCCACAATGCTAGACTGGATTCCTGTTAACAGCATACTTTGTGCCGTCCGCCTGGCAGATTTCATTAAAGTCAACTCTAGAAGCAAAACCTTCAAAAATCTTTTAATCGTGTCGCTGTCAAGGACCCCTTTTACTCGGATCCGGCCGTTCTCCTCAGGTCAACACATCGTTCTGATATAGTCCTCCTGGCCGGAGATATGATCGTCCAGGTCGGCTGCCCTGGTGAGGCCGAATCCCATTTAGGCAACAGCTTCGGGATAGCACCACACCGTTTGGATACTAGCGATTAACTGTTGCAACGGTGCGTTAAGCAAAAGCTATTTGTGAACGAGAGTAGTTTTAGGCATCATGTGAGTCACTGTTATATTTGACGGTGTGGTTCCATTCAGGACTGTCGTTCTGGCTGGAGCACATACTTGGACTCAGATCATGGGTTGGTACGTTGCCGTGTTGTTCTTACTTCCGCTGGGGACGACGCCACCGACAACCGTTGGCTGTTGAGGCAATGGATGTGCCGTCGGCAAAGCAAAAGTACCAAACTAGACTAGAAAGCAAGTTTATCAGTTCTCACCTCGAAAATCCTAATAGCCACCGGACCCAAACTTCACAGGCCATTCATGAAGCGAGCACTGTAGAATGTGGTACGGCAGTTCGTTGACCAAACAAAACATTGGACTTAAGAGAAATTCCTAGAGTTGTTAGGTCACAGACGGAACATTCCTGCTGGCAGTTCACATGACAATTTTAGGAAAGATAGCCGTAGGAAGCTGAAGCGTAACTTAATCGTCGACCATGAGGCTTGACTAATGGAGAAAGTTAGAGAACTGAAAGTCGTCGTTGCCTAAGGGAATAGTGACAGACTCATGAAGCACATCCAGACCAGTGGTCCAAGACGATCGTGTATCAGTGAAGCTATCAACGAAGCAGATGGCACATTTACAAAAAATGGATACAGAAGGTAACAGAGTTGAGAGGAACACTTTGAGAATCAATTAAGCTGGCCTCCTGTTTCTAATGTTACCGCCGTAAACTTGTAATGTAACAAGCTGGTCGGTAGATTTAGCACCACCCACTAAAACTGAGGTCCGCAGTTGCAATTCGGCTCTCAAACGTAATAAACCTGCCGGTCCAGATGATCTCGTACCGGCACTTTTCAAAGAAGATAAGGAGGCGTCAGCGTAGGCCTTGTCTCAGCTGTTTCAACTTGTGTGGACGACGGAGACCTTCCCTCCGTGCTGGAATCACTCGATAATGGTTCCCACATACAAAAAAGGAGTCCGGAGCTCTTACGAAAACCGTAGAGGGATAACCAGGGTTCTGACATCCATTATATTTCGTCGACTAGCTGCAGCTCGAGAGGCGAACATTAGGGGAGAACAAGCAGGGTTTTGTCCTGGATGAGGATATATAGATCACATTTTCACCCTCCGTCAAATTTTGGAGCAACGTCATATAAACCGCCGATCAACAATAGTCGTATTCCTCGACTACAAAGATGCATTCGATTCGGTGGATCGATCTACACTTTTAGGGTCGCTTAAACGCAAGTATGTGCCGACCAAGTATGTGAACATACTGTCCGCGCTTTATTCCCATACTTCAGCTCAGGTTAGGGTTTACGGTGAGCTGTCTGACAGTTTCAGCACCATGAGCGGCGTTCGTCAAAGCTGTCCCCTTTCACCATTTCTGTTTAATTTCGTCATGGACGAAATAATGGAGGATTGTTTGCGTCGCTCAAATGAACCCGGTGTGGACCTCCTACCTAGTGGAAGGTTGATTGATCTTGACTATGCTGACAACAAGGTGTTGTGTGACAACATTTACGCAACGTAAACAATGTTAGACTGTACCCTGCGTTCTGTTAAACAATTTAGAATGCGCTTTGCAGCCTCAAAATGCAAAGTTATTCTGAAAGACAGCTGGGACTAGGTAGATTTAATGTTGGATAATGAAGGTATGAGGGTTTTTGGCTGTTTTTTTTTTAGTTCGGAAAGTTGGATCAGCGACGGCGGTGTAGGGAAGGAATTAGAACCACGTACCTCTAAGATAAAGACCGTATTTGTTAATCTATAATACTTCTGGCGACATAGAGGCACTGCTCTGGAGCGTAAGCATCGCGTATATAAGGCGACAGTGAGAGTTGTATTATTTTACGGCAGTCAAACGTGGCCGCTCAGGGTAGAAGACGTGAACCGTCTTCAGGTATTTGATCACCGATATCTACGTTTGACTTTTCGCATCAAGTGACACCAACCAGTAAACACCGAAGAGATTAAGAGGCGAGTGTTTGGTTGTGACTATCAAGTGAGTTTTTTGTTCAATTCTTATATTCACGGTTGGACCATGTAGTTAGGATGTCAGCTAGTCCTCTGTCACACCGAATAATATTTACAGATTCTGCAGCCAACTGGTATAAGTTGCTAGATAGGCAAATGATGAACTGATGTAGGGAAATGAGGTCGATTGTCATGATGTTGGCCATCATAGACAACCACCATAGAGCAGGTTTGTCTCCAGGGGACCTCGGGACTCGCAGAGTCAGTGGCTGGACATGTTAGGTGAGATAGCGGCTAATCGGGTTCAGTGTCGTGAATGTCGTTGTTGTTTGTCCAATTTCTCTGTGAAGCAAATGCATTTGATGACGAGGGAGAGCAATGAATACTGTAAGAAAGCTGTCTTGTTGGTAACGTCCTACTTTCATTTATAACTCGGTTGTTGGTTTGCAGGGTGCAGACAGCTTGATAGTGTATGTTTAAATATAGACGTAACCAATTTTAGTAGCTAGGTTCCCCCCCTTCTGTTCCGTTTTTTCCTTACCAGGGCTTACGTTTTTTCTCATGACTGTATGGTGGCTAAGCATCAATGAGAATCACTGATGTGTTACTGTCTATTATGACGACGATGATGATGTGAGTGATGATTAGGTGAACAAGAACTACCCCAGGTATACAGTAGGAAAGCCGATTACAAGCTCCATTCTTTTAGGAATTCTACATGATAACCAACACAAGCCCGTTGCATAGTGCAGTTAATATGAAATATTCCTGTTCAACCATTCTTCTTTTTTTCTCACACCCCTCTTCCACATTACCTTTCAAAGTGAACGACATTACATACGCAACTTAAACGAAGATATATGGAGAGACATACCGTTGAATAGTGCAAATGAGAATGTTAAGATACAATAAATCCATGCACTAATAAAGTCCACCAAATACTCAAAAGGTGGATAAAGGTGACCCATGGTGGACCGTATTTTATACCACACAGACATAACTCAAAACTGCAGACAGAAGTGCAGTGGTGAAAACCAATAAACACAGAAACGTAGTGACTGACAGAGTCTTCGTGAGACGACGTTTTTGTCAACTGTGGGTGGTCAATCAGTTTATCAATAAGGAAAACCTGCGTAATTGGGATTTCCAGTCTTTGCGCCACAGGGCGATAACAGTCATGTCATAGATATGGGTTGCGCATCGTCAGGCTGACCAGACCTAGACGTAAACAGCCGAAATAACGGGGATCAAAACTTGTGAACGCATGACTGATTAGACGACGATGTAGCTACCAAGGGATACAGAGGATAAAACATTGTAGATTTCGGACAATCATAGTCGTCTATAGCACAAACATTCCTGCAGAAGCCTGTCCGTCACTATCTTCATTAGAGAAGTCATTAGCCTTGACGGATTGTAAACGTTATAATTTACAGGGCAGACGTTTGAATCAGTGGCTTTGAATTATGTCCTAACATTCAATCCACTTCTTCTGCATGAATAAGAGAATACAACCAACGAACTGTTGTATGCGTCGTGAGACAAAAAGTCGCGTATTTTGTACATACATGGATGTTGTCGAGATAATGAACTAGGTCACAATGTTAATCGGAGCGTAAGACCAACCAGACAGTGGTTCGTCATATTATGACCTTTTTTTACTCTGTTTACACGAAAAGTTCAACATGAATTTACTACGGCTCGACCTTTGCAATGAACAAGTGCTGGTCATCGCAAGTTTTCAAGACAAGATTTGTCAGCACAATCCGAGTAATTACTTTGTCGCAGAGGTTAATGGTTCAACCAGTTGTGGTACAGACGTCTGTATAAGGGTACGGCCTAACAGTGTTCGATGAACCTAATGTTGCATGACCATGAAGACCTTGTGGAGTAAAAACTAAAAACTTAGGATGTAACTTTAAGGTGAGCTCGAACGTCAGTCAGAATTCAATTGTTAAAACAAGAGTACCATAAAGAATTGTGATTCGTGGACTTACAAGGTTTAAAAGTGAAAACTCAAGACTTATCATCCACCTACCATTACAGCTCGGTAGACACAGTGTGTCAGTCAACGGACATTTGTGATAGCCTGGAACAATTTTTGACTATTGCGCAATCTATATTGCTCACAATGTCACTGGAAATGGGTGTCAGCGATTGTGATGACGGAAAGCGCGTGCTGATAGAACCAGCAGCCATACTTTACGGTTATGAAACAAAAGCACCACAGACTGCGGAGAAAAAACGTAATGGAGTAAAGGCCCGCTGACGTTTGCATTCAACCCCTCAGACCGCGCGGCATCAGCAGATACATAACGAGTAGGCTAAGTGTTAGGTTTCTGGTTATGAGGACCGACCAAGACCACTTACCCAAACTCTACAAACGTACGGGAATTCGAAAGCCAAGCCAAACATTCTCTGATTGGACTTCCAACACACTATTCCAGGGGACAAAGTGGTTATTCGATCATTTTACAGTGGGAAAGGAGAGCACCATCACAGACAGTCATATAGCAGTGGTTCACACTAACACTCAACTGCCACACATCCACGGAGAAAAAAGCAAACCCTGAATAGGAAGAGAGAAGAAAAAAGGGAAGGGGGAGGAGACCAAACTATTAAAAATAGCTACGTCTGCATTCAAACATGCAACAACAATGCGCCTACATTTTGCAAACAAACAACCGAACTGTAAATGAAAGTAAGGCGTTATCAGCAAGACAGCTTCCTTACGGCTTTCACTATCCGCGTCATTAAATGCACTCACTTCACAGACAACTCAGACAAACACTAACAACATTCACGTCACTGATTAGCCCGATTAGCCGCCATCTCACCTAGCATCTCAAGCCACCAACTCTGTGAGCCACGAGGGCCCCAGCCCGAAAGACGAACCCGACCTATGGTGCCCAACCACTTCGTGAACGATTTCATTTGTCCACGGGAGGTCATCATCTGTTCACCTCGCAACTGGCGTCAGTCGACCGCAGCGTCGGCAAACAGTGCTCGGTGTGGCAAACGACTAGCTGGCATCCTTAGTACATGACCTAACCATCTGAGTCTGTGCAAATGTAAGGATTGAACAAAAGAACTCGTTTGACAATCAATGCCAAACATCCGCTTCATAATCTCCTCGTTGCTTACTCGCTGGTGCCACCGAATACGAGCGATTGAACGCAGACATCGGTGGTCTAATACCTGGAGACGGTTCACGTCCCATACCCTGAGCGGCCAGGTTTCGCTACCGTAAAGTAGTACAGCCGTCACTGTTGTCTACTATACGTGACTCTTAAGTTTCAGGGAAATACCTCCCTGTCGCCATAAGTGCCTCAGATTACTAAACACCGTCCTAGCCATGGATATAAGCGCTTCTATTTCATTCCTTACACCTCCGCCGCCGCGCTGATGCAGCTTCCAAGGTGTACAAATCGGTCAACAACTTCCATGACTTTATTAGCTAAAATTAAATCTACGTAATCACAACAATCTTGTAAAATCACTTTGAATTCTGAGGCTGCAAAGCACATTCCGAAGAATTTAGCAGAATGCGAAATTGCGTTCAGCGTTGCTTGTGCCGCTTGAAAGTTGTCAAACAGCAACACTTTATCGTCAGTATAACCAAGATCAGTCAGTTTTTCACCAGGTTGGAGGTCAACGTTGGCATCTTGCATGTACCGTAGAGAGTCCTCCGTTATTTTGCCTATGACGAAATTAAACAGAAATGGTGAAAGAGGACAACCTTGACGTACGCAGCTCATGGTGCTGAAACTGTCAGATAATTCACCGTAAACCCTAACCTGAGCTGAAGTATAGGAATAATGCGCCGACAGCATGTTCACATACTTAGTCGGTACACTCTTGCGTTTAAGCGACCCTAAAAGTGTAGATCGATCCGCCGAATCGAACGCACCTTTATAGTCGAGGAATATGGCAATTGTTGGCCTGCGGTATACATGACGCTGCTCCAAAACTTGACGAGAGGTAAAAATGTGATCTATACAACCTGATCACGTCGACACCCTGGCTGTTCTTCCCTAATGTTTACCTCACCAACTGCAGAGTCAACAAAGTATAATGGATGCCAGAACCATAGAATTGACCAGGGTCAAACTAATCCCCCGATGGTTTGCGCAAGAGCCCCTGACACCCTCCGTGATTATAGGGACTATTATCGAGTGACCCCAGCACGGAGGGAAGGTCTCCGTCGTCCACACAAGTTGAAACAGCTGAGTCAAGGCGTCAACTAACACCGCTCCACCCTCTCTGAAAAGTGCCGGCACGATATCATCTGGACCAGCAGCCCTATTACGGTTGAGACCGGAAATACAATTGTGAACCTCAGTATCAGTGGGTGGTTCTAAATCTACCGACCATCGTGCTACGTCACAAGTTTGTAGCGGCAACACAATGGAAGCAGGAGGCCAGCTGAATTGACTGTCAATATGTTCTGCCCGACGCTCCAACCTCCTGGACTTATGATAAATTAGTATGCCATCTGCCTTGTTGATACCTCCACTGACAGACGGTCACCTGGGACCAGTAGCACGGATCAGCTTAAAGAGTTTGCCGGTGTTCCCGGAGGCAAAAGCGGTTTTCATTTCATTAACTTTTTCCACCAACCAAGCTTCACGATCAGTCTTTAGACTACGTTTCAGTTTCCAACGGATATCTGTGAACTATCAGGAGAAACCTTCCGTCTGGCTTCTAACATCTCCAGAGATTTCTCTGGAATCCAATGTTTATCAAACTTATGTACGCCGCATGCTATAGTACCTGCTTTTTGAATAGCTTGTGAGATTTGTGTCCAGAAGCTATTAGGATCTTCGGAGTGAGTACCACTAAGGCAGCTTTCTAAGTTAGTTTGGTACTTATGCTTTACCGATGATAAAGCCAATTTCTCAACAGCCAGTCGTTGCTGTTGGGGGGGTCGTTGCCTAACAAAAGTAAGAACAAAACGACAACATACCAATGCATGATGTGAGTCCAAGTATGTGCTCCAATAAGAATGACTGTCTTGAATGGAACCACGCCACCTATAGCTATCGGCTATGTGGTCTATCTGAGACCAGGCGTGATTTGGAGAAGGCAGGCACCAAGCAAGGCTCTGACACGCACGATGCCTAAAACTAGTACTGGTTAAATACAGCTTATGCTCAGCGCACAGTTGCAACAACCGCCCACCATTATCTGATCGGTGTGACGCTATCCCAAACCTACCACCTAAACGAGATTCAGCTTCAGCAAGGTGGCCGACCTAGGCATTCATATCTCCGGCCAGAACAACTAGCAGAACCACGTGTCGACCGAAGAGCGACCAGATCCGAGTGAAATGCGTCCTCGACGCCGACTACTGTCCTGGAATCTAGTCTCTGAAATGCAGCAGACATCCATATTTAACGAGTCTAACGTTCATGCGAGAGCAGCCTGTTGACCTATCTGTTTTAGAGTGCGAACGATGAAGGCACCTATATTAATCCGCATTCTGGGCCTAAGCAACAGACGAGAGAGGCCTGGAGCTGAATGGCAAGAGATGGAACTTACCGGCTCAGTGTTACCACGGTTAGCTATATCTGATGTGGGACTTGTGCAGTAATTATCAGAAATGAAGGTTGGGTGGGAGCTGAGAACTAAATTTGATAGAACAGTGGGGGAGGGGTCAGCAGTAGCATTTTTTCGCCTATCCAACTTGTTGTATGCAGCAGATAGGGCGACCCGGTTTATACTGCGAGACGGCCGATGCAGTATGGAATTATTTGGGTTGTGAGTATTCATGGTTGTATGTAGCCTGAGATACTGTTAGGACGCCCAGACCTAGATAGGAGAACGATTAGGGTTCTCAACCAAAGCCTCTGGCTCAAAAGCCTGTACCGCAGGGCACTGTATGAGAAAGCAGAGCAGTCGCAACTAAACTTAAGAACGGTGCAGGTTGCGTTCATCTCCTGGATTAGAGTCTTTGGGAACCGGTTGACCTCATGCCAGTGTAACATTAGGAGTTGCGGTAGCCAATCGAGTTCAGCAGCGTAAATGTTCTCTGAGAAAAACAGAAGCAATTAGTTAAGTGGGGGAATGAAATCCACAATGAAGCCATCTTGTAGATGCCACTCTAATCTCGCTTGCAACTTGAGTGTTTGCTTGTAAACTGTAGACACCTTGACGATAATTACTTGAGTTTAAGCCTAAGAATTTCCAAAAATGAGTGTCTGACGCTCCCGTTCCCTGGCGGTTTCATTCATCAAGACTGTGTGACAATCAAGCATCAGTACTAACCACTGACAAGTTACGGTCAAGAACGGTGATGAATACTGAACAAAATCACAAGGACAATGCTCCTTACAAAACACCACTGAATGTGACAATCAAGACACTTACTTGAAACCCGCATTCGGCGCACTTCACTCCTTGTGCAACCAAACCCCAGATGAAATGGGTACAAAAATCACACCAATGAGGACCACGAAAGGTTTGCACTTTAAAATTGTGCTTCCTCCGATCTGTATCGGCCGGTGTACTCGGGTGATCGCCAACTAGACAAGCAGCGGGTAATTTGTATCGTTCCAACAAGCTCAACATTGCCTGCCTGTTCTCACCGTTGACGGTCACGCTCGTCGGTGAACCGTTCTCAGCCGAATCGGTTAACAGTAAAGCATGCCGATTTCGATCTTGACGGATCGGATGAGACTGCTTCCGGGAGACAAATAGCGGGGAAGCATTAGTGGGAGATCCACTGGTTCCACTGAGCGAGCTATGGTCCCCGCTGCTAGCGCTTGTTTCCAGGGTCGAGCACACTGCACTGTCGAATTCTTGAGAGGTTTGTACTGCGTGAGGTGATTCAGCATTTTCAGGAATGTTTTCCAATTTAACAAACGAACCGTCCACAAGATGACCGGAAGGAAACTGGAATCAAAACATAGATGGAATCCAGTAAACAGATTAAAACTAACTGTGAACCAAGTGAGGTTCAGGTTCAAATTTTTTAAGACAGCGAAAGCCTCTATCTAGTAACGGTGACCAAACAAATACGATCTCACAGTTTTCAAGGATACATAGAATGGGGTAGTAATTAGATCATGTGTTGATAATACAAAATAATCGTCTGGCAAGTCCAGCATCGTCCGTCAATGCTGCCTCTGATCGGCGAATAGATGGCAATTTTATGTAGATACATGTGGATAGTCAGCGATATGTAAGCCATTGTAGATGACGTTTGTCTCCGGGACAAGAGGTTCCATGATTAACACAATCTATGACTGTCATTGTTACGGGAAATGATGACTATTACGGTAACCATCGTCGGTTGACTTAAGTGTGTGTAGTAAGGACAACTAACAAACCGAGATAATGATAACTGCAAGGAAGCTGTCATAAATATGCTTTTTCTGTTCATAATTCGACGTGATTGTTTGTGAGGGTATAGATGCCTTGATGCTGATTGAATGAGGGCAGATAAAAGTTTAAGTCCCATCGCTCTTATTTTTTTCCTCTAAAAACTATTATTCAAGGTGGTGTGGCAATTAGGTATCAGCATCAAGTAACGATGTCTGAATGTCGAATACATCGACGCTAACGTTTGAATTCACTTCCAATAAGTTCACATACGAGGCGAGTAATAAAAAAATGTATTATTAACGCAAATTACAGCTTTTGTTGAACAAGATCGTACAGATGGTGCCATGTACATGACATAATTCGTAAAGCAACACAGCACAGACTGACGCTTGACCTGCAAGAGCGACGCGATAGTATAAGGCAAGTAGGACAGGTTCCGAACAGACCATTTCATTAACTAAGGAACACACGGTTCCTCGGGTCTAACCAAAGCTGGCATCAGTCATTTAGTATGAATACTGGACTCGGCTAAACTAATGCGCTCAACTTTACATTTAAGAAAGTAATACACTGATACTATGCGCAAATGTAAACACACATATGGGCATGCAAGAGACAGTTAGAAGAGTAGTTCGATTCGGACCCACAGTTGTTATGGAACGTTTAAATAGACATCATAAACTTCTAACCTCATTCGATAACGACAAATGGAGGTTCTTGCCTACTGACGGATAATGACAAATTAGAAGAGAGATACAATGTAGATGCACGGTGAATTGACCAGTGTCTACGAGATATGCCCTCTGACTCTTACGTGTAATTCGGTTCTTTAACCGTGATGTTTATTGTTATTCAGACATAGGGGTTTCAGGATGCAAATTTGTTTCTTTCTCATTCGTTTTTCTTCTCACGACTGTATGACAGTTGAACATCAGTATGAATCACTGACATATTGTTATTGACGACAAGCCGAGGGCAGTAACCGGTTGAAATTAGTCTCATGAACATTTTTGAGGATTGTTCATGGTAAGGATTCATCACAGCAGCTGGAGACAGACACGGTTTATTCAGGAGTCGGTCCGACTACTTGATGAGTATGTACAAAAGAAACCGCCGAGCAATAAGAACTTAAACACTAAGGAGCTACATCATCTACTGATTACAGACTAACAGGGGGTTGCAGGAAGAGGATAACAGACAGCTAACGAAACACGAATTGCTGCAAGCAACCTTGATTGCATACGAACGCCTAACGTATCAAACTGAAACCAATACAAAGTTTATAACATTTGCCTAGTACAGGCGTACGGACAATAACACATCGTTGAACGAATACAGACAGAAAACGGATGACTGCATTCAGGGTAAACAGACCGCACAGTCGACAATGAATGCAATTTGGTGCCACAGCTGATAGTATCTGTGTAGTAAATGTGGCAAGCTAAGAAGCTCACAAGTTAGCCAGTTTGAGGTCATGGTCGCGAACAGATCAGTTCAAAGCCATTTCCCGTGAAAGGTGTAGCCACGCCGAGGTGATATAGAACACATTAATTGAGGCGTCTTTTCACTGCAGAATTATAGTCCGTTGGTAATCAGAACAACTGAAGAACAGCAGAAAGTGGGCCAGAATTAGCTTCTTTATAACAAGTTGATAACCCGTTCAATCAATTTCATAGATGATGTCACCAGTTCGACCAGTGGATGTCTTCCGCTAATGAGGCGACTGAAGTACACTCATTCCTTCTGTGATTAGGATAGCAACATTTTTAAGGAAAAGTCCTATTCGGATTAAGTTTCCCATCGCTGAAGTCGAAACAATCAATGAATTGACAAATATTGATTTTAAGCATATAGAAAACAGTGCTGTTTGAAACAGTTTGTTCTCTTGAACTCGAAAAGACCGATGAGAAGACGCAATTCATGTGATGTTCTCCGGAGTAACGTTTCGTACGTTCTGATCATGAACATGTTAGTATGTTTAAACGAGCACCCAGCATAATCAGTTTCAAGGCACGTAATCCAAACAGAGCACAGATTCAATATTTCTGACGTATTCTCGGTTATTCTTTGGAGCAACCGGAAACGCATACTCCAGTTTGCTGAAGTTTTGGCTATCAGACGTCATAATTTCCCTGCGTGTTAAAAAAAAACAGTTTGTATTGACGTTGCAGCTGCCCTGGTAGTCAGCATTCCCACAATTTTAATCCTCATCTCCTTGTCTGTCTGTCTAATCCCTGAATTCGTAACTTCCACCCTGTGGAACTTTGGCTCGTTTAAACATATTAACATGTTCATGATCAGAACGCACGAAACGTTATTCCGGAGAACATCACATAAATTGCGTCTTTCCATCAGTCTATTCAAAAAATTGTTCTTTCAATCGCTGACTTAGTGAAAGGGTTTTATCCATCTTTTTACATTTTGACCATAAAAGTTTGTCCTGTACACTAAGCCTAAGTGTTGATTTGAACGTTGTAGTAATTTTTGGTAAACAAGAAGCTAATCGCACCACGCTTCATTTATCTGACTTCAACAGATTACTCGTCACACACTTCACTCCAACCACATCTTTGATTTACTCGAAGAGCATGCGACAGCATATTCAGAACCCATAAGTATTTTGACAATCCTAGGTATAGTCAACAGCATACGAATTGATTATTTATCTCTTCGTAACTTAATGTGGACGGAACGAATGCAGCATAAAGTGACAGTCACATAGGGCTTGAGTACACAACATGGAGTTCACACCCAGACCTCTAGCAGTGTCTCTGTCGGGGTAGTGTTGCGTGGGCGACGGCTCACATGACCGATTGTTCTTAACTTACAAGAGTTAACAGACAGTAACTGTGTCTCCATTTCGAGACGATCGGGCAATCTGATCATTACTCACAAGCGAAAGTGGTTGAGCGTTCACATATGATAATCCGGACGTGCCTAACGTGAGGTCAATGGCACAGTGGTAAACACAGTTGCCTCATGAACACCGTGGCCGTGGTGCTAGTCCCGGCAGTGGCGATGACGAGGTCTAATGAGAGCGAAACTCGAGTCTAGTGCTTCTTTTTGAAAGGGGCCGATTGGAAAGTCTATGGGGATGCGACAGCTGCGATCAATTGTGGGTGATGTTCAACTTGAAATTTACAAGTGGCCGTTCTTATTCCTAAGTCAAATGACCGGTTGACCATCTCATTCACAATGCCACTAGGCTAGGAACTCAAGCGAGAGCACATGATGTGGTAAGGGTTGGATGGCACTGCTAATATGCATAACAATCATCTAAATTCATGCATTTTCAGGGTCCATATGAATATACTTGATCGATCGTGCAATTAAAAACATGTCTCCCAACATTCTCGTTGCTTGAACGTTGATATCCTCCCCGGGATGAAAAATAGTTTAATGACGTAAGTTACTGACCCTCAAATATGCACGTACATGCCGCCGATCGTGTTTGCGTTTACAAACGGGGATACTAACTCACAACGTTGCAACCTTTCTATTTAAATGTCATATACATCTCTTCACTAGTGCAATTCGGTCAACATCTAACTGTGAAAATCACTAATGCTTGTATCCTATGGGTACTGTAGATAGTCCTCCAAGAAGTTACCTCGAAGCTGAACACCTACACTAACAGTTCGTGTAGATGCTGTCATGCATGTCACACATAATGTTCTAATTGCGTCTTACTATCGACTGTACAGCTGAGGGAATTCCGTTATGAGAACAGGTAAACCGCGCGTCCCAAGGAGTTCAACTATGGAGTCACCAACTACCAGTTGAGGATTCGGGCCCTAGTTTGAATAGCCCAACAATATTCAGTCCCCCAAATACGGCTCTGTGCAAATCATTGTAACAAACACATTGTGGTATAAAAACTTAGTCTACAGGTGGAGCCATCCAACTGAACAGCCGAGAACAGTCTAAGGGGAAAAACGTACAGACATCCACGTCGAGCACCGCCGGGTCTGGGTGTACGTGGCTGCTTGATGAAGATACCTTCTACCACTTATCGATCATAATGGTAGGTAGGAATATGCACAAGTATACACGCGCGTGTGCAAATCCACAATGCCGAAAATAGAGGAACATCGTACGTATGCACGCACACACATACATGTATACAGCTAACCGAGCAACACGACGTGGGAACCGCAGTTTGAGTGTGGAAAAAATAAACCCCAAACACGAACACGACAGTTGTCCTATGTGTGTGCCTTCAAACATCAAGGTAGACACAGAAAATAGGAATTTCGTTGATAGACAAGCAAACGCTGGAATGGACGAAACACAAATGAAATAATAGATTCTATTCATGGTTTTTAGCGTTTGGGCTATAAGGTGTCCGTTTGCAATGAAACGGGAGATCACGTAAAAGCCTGATACTGTCAGGCTGAGAGAAAAATGAGAGCAATTGTGGTGACCGGAGCTGAAATCCGTGACCGTGTGGTTGGTGATCAAAAATCGTTTCCACAGAGCTCAGGTATGACAACAGCAGCCGCTGACTACAACTTTGGAAAGAAAATGGCTCACATCAGAACTACTTGGAGAAACGTATGAATGTTTAACCCAAATGAAATCGACACTCGGCCACAGTCACGTGACTTAGGGGAGTATTCGCGACCTACAACAGAGACATTACCAGTGTCACGATGGTCTATGTAGAATCCGGGTCGATTAAAATAACCAGAAGTGCCGTATATGCATACATAAGATTGTCGCACAACATCTACAGCTACAAACCAGACGTGTTTGAACTTGGTAAGGACAGTGTGCACATGCACGTGAGCAAACAATGCAGATGAGTCAACCGCCGAATCACATAACGTGCACAAGACATTGTGTCTGTGCCCCAGATTACGTATCTGTAAATCAGATCGAATTGTATTGTATCGGGATATCATTGCCGGTGGAAAGAGGTTTGGGTTACTTTCACTATCGTGTTGTGCATTAACAGACCGTTGATCAAAATCCGTTCAACGTGAGAAATGAAAGAGTGGTTCGATGGGGAGAGCTAGCAAACACTATCACTACAATCTTCCCTTGATCAAACTCACCGCCTCAATGAGATGCGGATATCAAAAATTGGAAACGACGGAAGCTCAAAGCACAATACCTCCAGGTCTAGGCCGACCGATGTAATGCGGCCGGTAGCAGACTAGTTACTACGTGCCAGGACCAACAGGATAGCCCACGAAAAATTGAACGGCCTGTTTGTGATGTCTGCTTGCGAATCAACTCAGTTATGGACTCGGATTCACACCCGTTTGATCTAGGTACCTCATGTATCTGAAGTGGGATGTAATCAAAACGGGTCTTGCAGTTTTCCTATCCGCTCAATCCACTTTCTCAAGCGGGCGTCAGAAACAATAAAAAAAAACGTCACTCGATAGTTTATCGGTACTTTTGCAATGGGTAACGTGGTTCTCAATAATTAGTCCACACAGAAAACCCGTGGGAAAAACAAATGACAACGTCGGATATCTTCAACTGACAGGCCCGAAAGTAATAAAACAAAGAGCATGACTTGCACTGTCGAATCGCTGTAGGTTTACGCAGGTGTACATATCCTCCGGCGTCGACCACATAGGTGGATTTTGCTGAAACCCGTTTACTCGTCGATACGCCGGCACCTACTTCGATTGATACCACGTCCCGAACACTGTGTGGGTGGATGAACAACGGACAATGTCGTGATCCGTGTGGATTTACCCTGGTTTGCTAATATCTGTGATGACGAAAAGAGCAGTGCTTTCGCTATAGAGGCTTTGTCGATTAACCAGCTGTGTATTTATGAAATATTCGATCATTGCAGGCCGACAGTAGTGATGGTGAATGTTGCTGTAGTAAGCCGCTGTAACTCAACTCGCCGGAAGAATGATCCAGTAAGACCAGTTCACGCCTCTCGGTTCGTACAGACAGCCAGAGATATATGGGTAGAGACCCGATAATCTGGCCCCGTGGAACTGGTCGTTCAACCGCTCACCCTAGAGTCTTGCCTGCTGTGGAATCAAGAATCATCAGTTCGTCTTCCATATTACGGTCGTTCGCCAAGAGTTGGTCTTTGATGATCAGCACGCGAAGCTCAATGAAATTGTGTTCAGTTAAGTGATACGGTGACTGAGTTAACGAGCGATATTCGGCAAAGGTTACGCAATCAGTGAGCACACAAAAGTAAGTGACAACAACAAACTGTTTCGTTCATTCAGTGCGGGTAGATAGCTTGCCAATGCACACGCGAAAGTGTAGCACCACTTCATGTTAAGCCCTAGCCAGCTAACCGATAGGAATTGTTTCCTTCCATTTGATGTTCAACGGTCTCAGAGTGCTCCTTTCTCGCACCTTACTAACTAACATCATCAGACGCCATTGGGTTCACAGATTACTTGACATCCGTTTGTTCATAATTAATCGACAAAAAGAATTACAAAGGTGACTGTGACCACTTCCCGACGTGAACCACCGAAGAAAAAACTGGTGGCACGTACACACTCCGTTTCACTTTCAACTGGGATGGAAGCTGTATCCAGATAGCCCACAATCCAAACATGGTGCCACAGATCCTAACCTCCAAATAAACTTACTGAGGCAACATACCCCAGAAATTCTCGCTCAGGCTTAGATTAGAATTATCGACTAGTCAACGTAATAGATGTGCATGTTCCCAGAAAAAGGAGTTCCACTCTTAGAGTGTGGTATGCAAGCATTAATGATTGCGTTCCTTTGCAAAGGTGGCGAGATAAATGACAATCAAAAAAATCCCACAGATGTTAACACAACAAAATGTACATCTTGTTCACGCTCTACAACAGCCAATCCACGCGTCTGTCGTTCGAAATATGCCCCAGACTTGGATTAATTGGCTGGCACCGGCCTTCCCTGTTGAAGACTAAGCTAATGTGTCTGGTATGCATTCGGCCACCTGCACACAATTCCTTCTCGTTATTATGGTTCACATTAATACTGAAATCTTCACAGGACGATGGCATTCTTTCAAACGAATGTTTCGAGTTCTGTCACAACGATGTCCAGATGAAAACGATATGCAGGGTTTCAATACGGCAAAACACAAATCACTAGCATGCCAGTCAGACCGACAACAATCAAGACAATGAGACTGAGATACACAGAGACGTGGCACCGGCCATGGGTAAAAATAGTTTTTACGAGAAAAAAGATTACTACTACGATTATTGCTCAGTAAGACTTGCATGACAATAGTCGGCTCTCGAGGTGGACACAAGAGACATGTTTGGTAGCTATATTAGTCGTCAGCGTTATGAGATGTAGCTTTAAAAAGTAATGATGTGGGCGAGTAAATCAACCAACTGAAGCAACTCTTGTCACTTGAAAGAAGACCGCCATTTCGTAAAAGTAACAACCACAAAACAGTCTAACCTGTGGGTCGTTCTAGTCGAATCTTTGTATAGATGACCAAATTGTCCTGAGATGCACAAATTTCATTTTCGAACGGGCACCACAGGTGAATGAACCTCACTGAGATACATAAATGGATAACACAGCCACTGGTTCGCAACGCTTGGCCCCGTACTATCTTATTGGTGCCTCGTGATTGGTACCTATTAGACAGAGAGGTATCATCATAAAGACAACTGCGTTCAAATCACTCAACGGTCTTATATCAGGTCGACTGACTAAGCCCAGAAAAAAGTCAGATACGCGAAGAGCAGGCAGTGACCATAGTTTTATCGTGCGATGAGCTTTGGAGTGTCAGCATTCCTTCAGCCTAAAGGCTGACTTTTATTTGGTTGTCCAACACTCTCTCCGAAATTGTATCCTTTCCAAAGACGTTTCAAATAAGTACACAAATCCGTTAAGATAATTGTATGCTCGTTCCGCAAGCAAGACGAACGATTATGGACAAATGTGTCAGATGCTGATTACTTCTAATGGTGTTTGTCACAGACATTCGATCTTCTCTCTCCAGTTCAACTTTGTCATGGGCCACATTCTGGAAGGTACGCTTGAGGTGAGCCTGGTGTCGAGTCTATTTATGGCACTACATTGACCGGTAAGGAGTATGCAGATGACAACGTTTTGCTTAGCTTCTTTGCCAGAAACATGCAGACCATATTGAACAAGATGAATGACTAAGCTGGTTTGTGTGGAATTCGTTTCGCGCCTTCAAAGTGCTGTTTCAATGTCGGGGCACTTTCACCCCCATGTTCTTTATTGCGGGCAATTAGATTGAGAATGTGAATCGTTCCATATAGTCGGATAACACTATCGTGTGAGCCTATAATACTCTTGATAAGATATCAGCGAGGGTAGCGAAGACACGAGTTCTCTTTACCAACCTACGCCAACTGTGACGTACGGTTGTTGCTGAAAAGAAGAGTATACAATGCTTGTATACGTTCTGTTTGCCCTATGGATCGAAAACATTGCCTGTTCGTAACGAATATCTAAACAGACTTGCTGCTTTTGACCACCATTGTCTCCGCCATTTAGGCCACATCAAGTGGACTGAACGAGTGGGCTGCATGGTCGGTTATCGGCGCATATTCCGGAAGGCTCTGGATGCGTGATTAATTGGTCAACTAGTTACACTGTACAGCCTGCGATGGTTGGGTCACATACTCCGTACGCTAGCTGATCCTTTACCGTACAGGGCATTATATACTGGGACCATCAATAGTTTGGTGAAACCGCGTAGTGGTCAAGCAACAAGGTGGTCAAGAAATATGAAGACCCTGACTGTTCCATTGAACAAAGTGGGCAGATGTCGCATGCTGCGGGTTGGAGTCCTCGTGATCAATCAAACCGCCGGTTAAAAACGCTGTCTGAGATGGCAGTGTGCGCAGTCGAGAAGGCGCCTAAACAAAAGTTCCAGTTCTACTTAGTGGTGTTTTATCAATTTTTATTCTCTTTGGCAGTTTTCTTCCTACGTTACTATAGGTCAAAGTAGTAGTGAACGACGTCACAAACTATGATACGGTCTGATCAGGCCTATATCCGTTATGGACGAAAGAATAAAACGAATGAATGGTTTTGGTAAGATGCGAAAATAAAGCGTTCTCTAAACGAACTAGCTTTTACAACTTGATACGCTGAATTCGAATAGCCGCTAACCTCAACTAAGGTCTCTAGCCATCGATTCTGAATCGCAACGTCCTTAGCCCTAGAGATGAAACAGACACACAGTGGCTAACCCCTTGATGAACGACTTCATTTCACCACGCCAGGTCATCATCTGTCAATCCCGTAGCTTACGCCAGTCAGCCGGGGCATCGATAAAACGTGTTCAGTGTGGTAGGCGCCTGGCATCTTTAATACACAGACTAACCATATGAGTCCGTGCAAACGTAAAAACTGAGCGAAGGAAGTCGCTGGCAATCACTACCAAATACTCACTGCATAAACTCAAATCTATATACTCGTCAGTGTCACCCGATGCGAACTGTCGAATGTATACACCGATGACCAAACATCTAATGACGGTTCGTGTTTTCTACTCTGGAAGACCCAATTCTACAGCCGTAAAGTAACACAGACCTTACAGTCACCTTATACATAAACTTATTGTCGCCAGAGGTGCTATAAACTAACGATCACCGCTCTAATCTCGTAAATACGAGGTTTTATCCAATTCCCAACACCTCTGCCGCTGCTGATGCAGCTTCCCAAACCGACCAACAATCTCTACAACTCCATTATCTAACACTGAATCTACACAACCACAGTAATCTTGCAAAAGCATTTTGCACTGTGAGGCTGTACAACGGATTTCGAGTTATATTTAGCACAACACATGATACAATCTAGCATTCTCTTGAAAAATGTCACACAACACCTTATCGCCAGCATAATCACCATCGATCAATCTTCAATCAGGTAGAAGGGTTGCTCGCCGGCTTCTTGTGAGTACTCCATCACTTCGTTTACGATAAGATTAG
This sequence comes from Paragonimus heterotremus, assembly GCA_013368495.1. Taxonomy (NCBI): domain Eukaryota; kingdom Metazoa; phylum Platyhelminthes; class Trematoda; order Plagiorchiida; family Troglotrematidae; genus Paragonimus; species Paragonimus heterotremus. The sequence continues at coordinate 121,536 of LUCH01000799.1, forward strand.
ATGAAAATGGTGAAAATGTGCAGGCTTGATGTACATCGCTCCTGGTACATAAACCATCGGGCAATTAACCGTAGACCCTAACCACAAGTGAAATATGGGAATAAAGCACTGACCGTACATTCACACACTTATTTGGTATACTTCTGAGTTTTTAGTGTAAACAGTGGATTACTACATATAGACTGCTTGCTTGTAGTTGAGATAGACAGCTGTGTGTGTAGTAGTACAACTAATCCTTCGGCGTCAGAGATTCAGACGATTATATCACTGGGCATTTCTTAGTCCTAATCGCTGAGTGGTAAAGAAGAAAATGAAGGCTCGAGCGAAGTGTTTTCATGAGCACTGCTGCTAACAGAATTCTGAAGGATGTAGGGGTGTGATATTTTCTACATGTTCGTGGGTTTTCCTTAGTTAAAAACGCACCTGCCAGTCTGCTTACTTCAGACACCAATGATCTTTGTACTCTGTATTAACAAGACTTTTCTTAAATTGTAAACGATATGTACAGTCTCGCTCATACAGGTGTGTGGTATGTAGACCGTAATGCCCCATCTGGTCTCCGTGAGATTAAGAACGAAACGGCGTTATTCTAAGCTTCCTTGCTGGCTACCCCCGAAGTTTTGTGTGCTTAATTTAGGTCCGAACATAGCCTGCTGGCACCACGTGAATATAACATAACGACAAGACTGTCGTCCACATTGCATCTGCTCAACACCAGTTTTCTTGTAATGTACATTTCTCTCTGACCATGAAGATGTCAGTTAGCGACGAGTTGAATGCACTAGCGACTGCGAACACATCCACTTGATGAAAAGCATACAATTGTAAATAATCACACTCTCCACCACGTCCCGCTCTCATCTGTTAATTTCTGAATCTCGTTCTTTACAGCACCACACAGTTGTGTGATCAGAATATATAAAACGTTACTTCGTTATTATACAGGATTTACGCCTACTCAATATTCCATTTAAAGCCAGAAAACTATTCTGTGAGTGAAGTCAAGCACAGTGAGAACGGTACACATAATTATGGATTTAAATAAATCCATGAATATCGTTACCGTTCAAATCGCATTTGTATTAGAAGTTAATACCGATTCTACAGAGCGCACAGTCACAAACGCCAACCTGGAATAACTTCAAAAAGGTTGAGCCCAGAATGTTAACATTACTTTAATATGATTAAGGATGTCAGCGTGATAGGCAACTGTGTGGATAATCAAGCGAGCATTTACGTGCGGTCAAGATTATAAAAACAGCGAAAGTATGTGAATCTACTGCTCGTTACACACATGACGACAAATTGATGGGATAAGACAAACGAAACCTACAATCCAAGGTAAATATAGTCATACACACCAAAAGTTGAATCTGTGCGAATGGGGCATAAAGAAGCTGTCTTATTAGCATGCGAACAGAATCAGCGCAACACTATAGGGTCCAGCTGGTCCGAAGAACGCCTGGAGAGCGTAATATCAACAGTTCCCGACATACAGGTCAGAAAACAAGGAAATAAACAATCTATTCCCGGTGCATGGAACAGAAATGTCGTACACAATTGATCGACAGACAAAAGCGTGTGGATAATTAACTCGGCCAACATACCGGAATTTATTGACATGCACATACACTGTGTAGATCGAGCCATACGATTTCGTGTGTTTCGGATAAAATGGGACATGTGCACCGTAGGTGCGTGGTCTCATGGAGGTGGTAGATTCACAGGCGAGACATATAACTGACAGATATGTATGGGGAAATTGTTTACACGATGTCCGGTGAATACTGAAACCGGTGCTCGGCACTTAGTCGGCACTTCACTGAACAGATCAATCAAAGCCCAGTACCGTCTATACAGATTGCTCTGCTAGCGAGATCGAGTAAATGTGAAGTGAAAGAGGCTGTATATAAACAGGTCATTATTCTTAATGCATGCAAAACAGACGCTTAGTCATCATGGAACCGAGACGCACGTATTTTGTATTTACGGGGGGTACCGCATCAACCAACACACTGTCTTTCGTTTTTAGTGATCTGTCCAAAAAAAGATCTTCACAGAGTCATAAAACCTATAATTTACATCCCAATGACGAATCACGCATAAAACATTTGCGGCTATTTTTTTCAAGCCGACTTTTAAATAGGATAAAATTGTGTCTGTTTTTGAAACATTATCGCTATCCGTTTAAATCCTGCTACAAACGTACCCAGGTATAAGTGGCGTCAAGAAGCAAAATGAGCTTACATGACCATGTGTGTCATAGAAAAACATAAAGCATTGAATAATTTAAAACCAGTTGAATAGAATAATCAGGAAATATCGCTTTCGGTATGAATCCATCTTACATACCCTCAATGATCGTGAACATGACCAGCGTGGAAATTAAAATAACTCCAAAATAGATTTTAAAAACATGGATCAATCTAGAGCGTGTGATATACAGCTCAAACCACGCCATAAAGTGGCAGTCTAAACTGTATCTGAGCACCGGGAGCCAGGTGACGTCTGTTGACCAACAGTGTTTTGGAATGCTTCAACATCTGTGAGTTAGCAGAATACATTCAGGAGGCAAAAGATAATGAAACACTATATTTGTGAACTGGCAGACGTGACAGTTCCCGTTTGTTGAGCGTTGCTCATCAACTGGTGCAACAATGTACTTTTGACAATTTCACGTAGGCATCTTGAAACTGGTACCACGTATTTATTCCGTTCTATCGATAAATGTCTCTAAACAACTAAGAAACTAACGGATGGTAGGCACGGTACACAGGACCTCAGTTTTGGACTGGGGATGAAATCAATCCGGTGGTTTCCGACAGCAAGACCCGTTTTACTTCATTATACGTGCCTTTTCAGGGTGGTGCTGAGCGGCTTGCTAAAAACATCGCCCTGAAGAAAGTCCCGTTACAGACAGATTGCGTAGACAGTCATACAATCGGAGATAGTCAACCGTCTTCTACTTCCTAACGAAATGGATCACGAAAAGCGCTAGCAGAATCATCGTCTACAAAGTCGTCCCCGAAGGTACTATTATGGATCAGGCTACTGTTGATTCTGACAACAGACTACGAAATACCAGAGCAATAAGTAGGCACAAAAGTGAAGAACAAAAAATCAACGGAACTCCATGAAGAACAACCGACAACCTTAGACATACGGGCTCACCACTTACTGCGAAGCAATGCCATGTGAGAGAGCGTTCCCAACAAGCAGTGTGGATGGTCTCGATTTAACCAATCGGACAGACTGCAGATGCCAGCTGCGCAGTCAAACCTTTCGTAGTTCATCATCGCTTGGCTGCCTTGTGGTTTCTTCCAACCATCAGCAGCCACAGTGAACAATGTGCGGCGTGCCAGAAGTCCTGTCAAACTACGGAGTACATGATTAAGGCAATGAAGACCAGATTACCAGTATCTCGATTTTCGGTCGTGAACCTACACACACGTGTCATGTAAAGTCCACTTTTAAGTAACAAATGGACCTCTTTGCGACGTTACAAATGACGGAGATCGGTGAATGCACTACGTGCTTTCGTTGTCCTGATAGACACCTCATCAGCAACACTACAGGCTGACGAGATGACATAACCCGGGTAGGTGAAACGATCGACAATTTCCAGCGGCCTATCAACAATAACAAAGATAGGGTCAGCGCCGAATCAATCTTGAAACATCTTACACTTTGACGGTGCAAAAGTGTATACCATACAGACCAGCCATATTATTTAACCGATTTAGCATTGTATGTATGTTCTCTGCAAAAAACTTAAGTAGTGAAATGTCATCCACATACACTAGACCAGTCACCGTATTACTTGGTAGAAGCTTGGTTTCGAAATCCTCGGAACCTCTGAGTACTCCTTCCTGAATATCGCCCACATAAAATTGAAAAGGAAAGGAGAGATCGGGCACCCTGATGAACGCTACTTGCAGTGGGGAACTCTCGACGTAGCTACCTATAGAAGTGCACTTTGCATTCCGAGTGAGCATACAGCGACTTTAACAAATCGACGTATTTCACTGGGAATCCACTGCAATGGAGATAAACTCAGAGAATATGTCGGATAACCGAATCAAACGCAGTTATTGGGTCCAGAGCTACCACAACTGTTGACTGAGAAAACAAGTGCCGACGTTCGAGTGTCTGTCACAAGATGAATGTATGCTCGATATACCTGCGACCAAGACGGAAATCTCTCTGCTTCTCTTTATTTTATTCCCATTGTTTCAAAAGTCACGAATCATGAGACTCATGAGCATACTGAATGCAACAGAGATAGGGTTAATACCTACCATCATTTTTGAAAACGAACACTATTGTTGATAAACCAACCATGAGGCACTTCATCAATCTCCTGCATTAAACGAAGGAGTGCTTAGTGTTTTAGCGCCATCTTTGAAGAGTGTTGAGGGAAAAAGGTCCGGACCTGGTGCTTTATTACGTTTCAATAATTTGCGCCCCAACATACTGGATCATCCCTTCTATTACGTGCTCAATCGCTGACTCAAAACCGAGGAAGAGAAGAGACTTGGTAACATGGTTTATGGGAAAACCGAGTCAGAATTACGTCACAGGTGCTTGAAATTTATGGGGCGAAATGATGACCATGCACGGCTGGCAAGATGCAGAGCACATCAAGGGAGACGATAATAGATGATAGTCAGACGCAGAGTGTCGAATGATACTGTTATATATGACAGTCAAGGCGTTAGAACAAATCACGTTACAGGGGGCATTAGAAAGCAAACGTGAGACAACACAGTCCAGATAGTTTTCAGGCGTTCAGACGTACGGCTGAATTCTGACTGACTGAACGAAACCATACTATTACTCACTACCACCTCCATCACCGCGAATCTGGGTCGATCGATCGATATGACATGACGCGTCCTGGCTGCGTTGTTAGCAGATGTGCTTTCTAACGCAAAGCCAAGTTGGTTTTCCACAGGGGATCGTCGAGAAAATTATAACTAACCATATAATTACTGTCATCCAATGTTGAATGAACTAGCCAAGGCCAGCCGAATGGTTTCTGAAAGTAGGCAGCCCAGTCCTCAAGTAAATAGATCCAGAGCCCTATCAAGTTGCCGAATTATATCGAACGTTATGAGACCGCACTGAGTAACTGTATCGGTCACCACGGTAAACCAGTGTTCTATCGTAAGCACTGATGACCTATCACAGGCTATTTTATAAACCTACGCGACCAACCGATGGAAACGCTTTACGTAAAGTGCAATAAAGTCTAAACACCAGTGCTTCTGTTGTGAGCCAAGAATGAGGGTAGAGCAAGGATTGCTTATTCGGAAAACCAACACAACAACGAATACCTATTTGCATATAACGTTGATCCAAAAAAGTCACGGTTGTTACGGTTGTCAATGCCCAGTTTGTGTGAGTTAAAAAAAGAAAGCATTTCATGCCAGAGCATACTTCAATGTTTCATTTTGTATTTTCTCCCAGATACTTCAATATCCCAAATACATGTTCCTGCCTGACTACTAAGTAGTGGCATGAGCAGTATAGTGCGATCACTTGTTCTCACGACACTTCCAAGTCTCGATGTCTGATTACTGTTGACTACCACGAAATTATTGGGCTTCCCAAACAGGGTTCGATAAATCTACCAGCGAGATAGTATGCGATAAGCGTCATCGAGTCAAATAAATCGATAAAAGGAGATCGCAGTTGGTGCAGATGGTCGCATTGTCCACTTTTAAGATACGTTTTCTGCAAGTGCCATTACTTACACAGTGATTCGTGAACAGACAAACTGACTACCAAAGAAAACTAATCGCCGAGCATTTTCCACTTGCGTACACTAAGTTTCAAAACTGTATGTTGAGACCCAGTGTATGGATGCTGGGTACACGCGTCATTTAGCAGGACGACCCGCCTATACGCAGCCAAACAAACGTCATTCCAGTCTTTAAAATGCGACTGTCAACCATTTCACTCACACTTCTATTAACTACGAGGCTACTAGGATGAACAAAATAATTATTCAGTCCTAGCACGTCTTAATCAATGCTAAGTGGAAGCAAAAGTCTCTACAAATTAGCCGGCTTTAGGAATGGAACACAGTTTACTCCGATGAACTAATATGACCAATCCGGTTAATGAGATGTACGTCGTCCCAGGTAGAAGTGATGTTACTGCATGACCAAAGGAAGAAAGCTGTCAGTTGAGAGAAATCCAACAACACTGAAACATTCACTACTCAATGCTGTCTTTAGGATATCAGAGTTAAATACGATAACAGTCGGCACCTTTGACAAACACCGTCGGTGAGTGGAAACGGGTTCAACAAGGCTTCGTAAGCGCCTGCTTGCTAGCGCGTGTATGAAGCAAATCTATCCTTAGCAGACCAGAGAACGACTTTACTAACAGGACCCAAACCCCACGAATGTCTAAGATAACAACCAACACTTGTTTCCGGCAAATGTATCGAAATTTTCGCGACTGACAGAATGACGGTTTAAACGATAGAACCACGCCTATGATGGAAACCAACTGGCCTTTCAATTAGTAGTGAAGAGCTGAGGAAAGTTCAAGAATAACTGTGGGGTACAGAAAATAAAATATATGTTAATCTTCGCCAAATCATGCCACTTAACTATGGACTACGGAAGTAGAAACATGTGAAACGTGGAACCTCTAACTCACATTTACCAGATAATGTATATCATACATATGAACGTGTTCGACTGCTAAAGGAACTAGATGACAGGTCACGCATATCCAACATCGTTGTAATTGGCGGGACGATGTGGTAATGAATTACCGCATCGTACGAAGACAAATTTATCGACTGTAAACCAAACGCAGTGGTGCTCTTCAGCAAATTGCACCCCCTGGTCAGACAAATTACCGTACACGTCACTCAACGAAGTCCTCGCGAACGACTATTTCATGCATCCACGAGACCCAATTTCAAAATGGATTTACGAACGCTGTCCAGAGGTGGGAGTGAGTTAGCATTTCCTTCCATTGCCTAACATCCTAATTAGCCGAGTAAAGTTTCAGCCATCCCACTTTTACCCAAACTCCGGAAAAAACACCACAACTTTGTGAACGCGGGGAGCTGATGTTTCTTCTGAATGAACTTTAGTCCAAGGTTGACGAGTCGACACCCAAAGCCAGGCTCACCAACACACGTCTTTATATTAAATCATAGTAAATAGTGGAATTAGTTCCTATTCCAATATACACGTAATGGATACACCAAGGGAACTACAGGGGCCATAAGCAGAAAACGTCTGAGAGCCATCAGTTTTAGGCTATTTAACTTCGCTTGCGGTTTTCTATGTGTACTATGTTCACCAGGTCAAGCTCGGGTGAGCAAAATATGGACAGCCCAGTATAACCGACAAATAGTAGGGGCTTTCGGTTGATAGCAATTTAACATCAATCAAAATTAACCACAGCTACAGGTTGTTAGAATATCTATGATTAGTGTATTTTCGCTGTTCTCCCAAAATCCATACACGAGACCAATTGTACCTTTTAAGTTAATCACCGGTGCCTTCAATCTAATGGAATCCGTTGTTGGCCGCTGTGTCACTACCGTGCATTGGGTCCGACGGAATCATCATAGAAAATCTAGAACACATTTGTTAAAAAATGCTCAAGTTCTTCGACAGCAACTGTCTTGTTAGCACTAACCAATAACCTTAGGATTACAGGTTTTAACAGAATAAATAAAATCCCTAACCTCGTTAAACAGTATTTTGACCACTGATCGGCAGTAGAGGAGTTTGGTTCATAAAAACGAAACACTATCCACAAGTGATAAAAGCTTTCGCAGTCTCAAAATTTTCAGCCTGCTCTTCCGAAGGTAATCACTAGACCCGAGTTTTGCCTTTGTAGAGCCAGCCAGTAGTGGACGTCCGTGCCATGGCCGGGATTTGAGCTCAGGCCACGTTTTCAAGAGACGACCGCGTTGACCATCGTGCCATCAGCCACATGTTAGACACATCCGATATATTTACAAACGAAATCAAATACCATACTGCATCGGCCGTCGCGCAG
>LUCH01000799.1:133237-160666 GCA_013368495.1 Paragonimus heterotremus
GGTCACTGTGACAGGCTAATCCGTCTCGGATGCCGCCAACCATTTACAAACGACGATGGTCCGTACGGATTCTACAACTGTATTGCACATGAAATACCAACAACCGGAACATTTCGACCTTGAGGACCCCGCAGGATACCGGTTCATCTTGAGGAGGAATTAAAAAGCCAAGTACAGAACATGCTGAAGGAGGACGTTATTGAAGAAGCCAACAGTTCGTACAACTCGTCCGTCATCTTGGTGAAGAAGTCCAACGGGAAGTACCGCTTTCGTGTGGATTTTAGAGGGCTGAATGAGGCAACACAAAACACAGTTGTACCAATACCGTCCGTCACCGGAATTTTTGATAAGCTGCAACAGTCGTAGTTGTTCACGGTGCTGGGCTTACGCTTCGGATACTGGCAGGCACCAATCAAACCCACGGATCATGAGAAAACCGCACTCATGATGGGCGGAAAACAGTGTCAATTCAAGCGCATGCCGTTTGGCCTATCCGGAGCACCGTTCACAGTTCGACGCCTGATGGTTCAGCTGGTAAGACGATCGGATAATTTGACGTTATATGAAGATGATATTGTGATAAACAGTGACAGGGAAACGGAACATGTTGCCCACCTAGATGCCGTCTCAAACCTATTTAACAACTCATGATTCCGAATTACTGCCGACAAATCACAACTCGGACGGTCAACGGTGGTGTTACTGAGATACAAAGTGAGTCAAGGCGAGATCAGGCCCCCGCCAGAGAAAATATTGACAATTAGAGAGGCCATGGCTCCGAAATCCAGCCGCACGCTGAGACCATTTTTGGATTGAGCAGGATAGTACAGTCGGTTCGTGAAAAATGTCTACTTCACTATATCACCATTGTACGGACTCCTTCGGAAAACAAGCAATTTGAATGGACCGATGATGCATAGAGGGCGTTCACGTGAGTACAACAAGCGATGAACGAGCAAAAACTGATGCTAAAACTCTTGAATACACAAGAAACGCTCATCGTAGCAGCAAATGCCAGTGGCCGTGGCATTGGGGTAGTACTCAAATAAAAAGAAGGAGTAATCGAACGTGCCAGAAGAGTGCTGATCTCAGCGGAGCAGAGATATTCAACCATTGAGAAGGAATGTTTGGCAATCGTCAGAACAGTAGGGAAGCGGAGGCTGTACTTTTTGGTCAACAGTCCTATGTGGAGACGGATCACAAGCCACTAGAGTAGATCAGGACTGCGGAGGACCCGAGAGGCAAATTAGCCCGATGGATATTGTGTTTACACGAATATGATTTCACGATTAGTCATATGCCTGGTTGAAGCAATTGCATCGCTGATTTTCTTTCTCGACCAAAGATAGGCAACGAACTTTCCAAAGGGACTTTTGGAGTAAATAGCTTAGAAATGGAGCAGGACCCGCAAACACTAGTGCATCTACAGCGTTAGGACAAGGCCCTCCAGAAGGTGATTGACGCTCTGACAAGACGCGTAAGAATCGCGACAAATAATAGGGATGAACAATTGAAAATAACCGCTTCTTAATGAAGAAGAGTTGGTCTAAACAGTGTGGGCGTATTAACGTGGCAGCCTGACGTTGGCCGTTCTCATGTGGTAGTCATTCCGAGACGACTGAGGAGGAAACTGGTAGCAAACTGCCATGAAATGGCACACACCAGATGCAGTAGGATGTACGATATGTTGCAACAAAGAATATACTGGCCGAAGAGGAAAGAAGATGTGACAGCTCAGGTACTTGCTTGTCAACGGTCAGTAGATCTTATGGGCCCATTTCCATTGAGCGCTCGCGGTAACCAGTATCTTTTGGTCAAGAAAGAACATTTTACCCGTTGGATCGAAGCGACTGGCGTTCCACATCAAAAGGAATCTACGGTGGGAGACATGATGATGAAGCACATCGTAGTGAACCACGGTTTACTAAAGACGATCTTGACGGATCGGGGACTATGTTTTGGGAGCAGGGAGTTTCCAACGGGCACGCAACAACTGAGAATCAAGCGCATCAAAACGACTGCATATCACCCGCAGAAGAATGAGCTCACTGATCGTAACAACTGAACGGTCAAAGAATGGTTATCAGCCAAAGGAGGCGACTGGAAGTCTGCGTTACCACGGGTATTAATGGCCCACCGAGTGTCTGTTCAGGCGAGCACGAAGAACTCTCCATTTCAATTGATGTACGTCACAACCCGTCGATTTCCGGTGGTTCAAAATACTGGAATATGGCCAGAGTGTGGCGATTTCATCAGAGGATTCACTTCCGAAAAGAGAGAAGCTAAACGAAATCTGGAAGCGTCGCAGGCACATACAAAGGAGTAATCGGCAGCTCAACGACTCGGTAAAGCTAGAATGTTCAACCGAGGAGACAGGGGGAAATATCGAGATCATCAGAACACGGGTGTCAACGGCCCAGGTTCAAGAAAACTTCTGCCTAAATGGAAAGGCCCGTATTTAGTAATGTACAAACGGGGCCCAGTATACACGAACGAAGGGGATGGCGAGGTGAAATCAGTGTATGGCAGTGAGTTAGCAAAATGGCACGATATGCCGGCGTGGAGAATCAATAACCTGGAAAACAACACTGCGTCGCTCGGAGAGCATTCGTCAGCAGATGTAGAGGAGCTATAGAACCTCAGAAGGGGGAGGAGTGTTGTATAACAGGCAGCTTCGTTTGTATGTAGTATAGTGAGCGTATTTGGGAACTAAAAAGGATGTATCAACGCCAAGAAGACGATGGACCAGAACCGACTATTGGAATAGTGTGTACAAATTATGGGGGATGTGACATCAGGACGAACGATAATGTACTGTTGCCCAGTGTGTGTGAATAAGCGTCAGCCACAAAAATGAGTGTACGCGTTCCTGGTCCTATGTTTTAGTATAGCCCGTAAACTTTTTCATGCAACAAATAACTTCGTAGGCCAAGCGTTTTTTGCGACCATAAAAGCAGGACAAGCGTACGGGACAAAAATTGAACTAATTAAACAAAAATTACTCGGCTTTCACATTTAGATGGACTCATCAGCCAGCTACTATCGAAAAGAATGGTAGACATCAGTTGGTATCGACCAAACTGCAGGACCATCTTTCCACAGTGACGGGTAATAAATCTTTATTTGTAAACGGCGAGTGGACTTAAAGCATGAAATCCAAAGAAAACGATGTTTAAACCGCTCGCAAACGATTCAGTGAGTACGGAATAACAAAAAAACAGCAAGAATAATGCTACTTTGATCAACGACGAAATTCGCCTTCTCTCAAAACACAACACAGCCAACTACCAAAGCAAACACTATTGAATGAATCCCCATATTAGTGTGATACATAGTTTAATGTGAACATGTTAACAATGCGTGACCAATGCACAGTCGTAAGAGAAAAACGAAACGAAAAGAAAGTTTCTACCGTAGTGTTGACTGTCACATGCTATGCAGGATCACGAGCAGACTGGATGCCATAACTAGTCACTCTAATCAAGAATCCAATCTGTGATCGTGCGGCTGGTAGTCGGAGACATAGATAAGACTCAGACACTGTGACCTCAGCAGTTCTAATTGAGATAGCATATAAAGTTGGCTTTTTAAAATGTGTTTAGTACTGCAAGTTGAGTTGTTTTATATGCTATCAGCCTCGACGACTTTTCACAAAGCTGGGAAAGTAACTCATCAAAAAATAAATCTAACAGGTAGGTTCGGGACACTCGGAAGGTACGAGCAAATACATAGGAAGACACTAAGTTGCTTTTAAGCCCAATTTTGTTTATTTCGAAGTGAAACTGTTCGTATCGCATACACAACACGAATGGAATAGGAATGTTTGTATCTTTAAGAAGCTATCTAGGAAAATGGCAAAGACAGCGGTTAGAGGTTCATCTTGGACCATTTTTGTGGGGAATACGCACAAGATTCGACTTCATAGCTTTAACACATCAACTTAATATAATCTTGACAAAAGTCGAGCATAGTTGGGTTGAGATCAAACTGTTCTAGTCCAACTGCAACGAACCTTTCGGCATGGTCTGGTGCTGTTCGGTTGAGTTTAGCAAAGAATCATACGACCAGTACGACGTAAGTGATCCACAAAGCAGAAGCCACATATGTGTGAAGTGAAAAATACGCATGAGGACAGTGTTTAGTTAGAGAGTGACTTCTGCTAGCACGTGACGCAGTATCAAGTCAGGCTGGACGTTCCCGCATTCTTAGAGGTCGCACTTAAAAGAATTCAAAGAGAGAGAAATTTAAAATTCACACACTCATTAAGAATCACCACATTTAGTGCGCTTTCGCCAACTTGATATAAGTGCATTTATATCGTTCCCATAAAAAAGTCACGTTTGTAAAGCACCAAAGACACCCATCATCAAGTCCAAGATCACGTCGCCCCCCCCAAAAAGACTTCTCCTTAAGAAAATAACCAAGACGACAGAACAGTGATATGAAGTAGACGATAAAACTGACGAAATGTTAAAGCATAGATGAAACAACGTGTGCCTCGATATTGTCGCATTCGAGCTCTCCTGCAGATCAGCGCTGGTTACTTCGTTATTGCCGTGTTGTGGTGGACTATTAGGCAGGAGGTGGGAGTATACCAACTCTCCGCAGAATACCTCAATGCGGGGAGGTACGTCCAAAAACCCACAGTGAGCGGATCGGGGACAACCTGGGCGACTGGATGAGTCATCACTCGACTGGATCGGACCAACGGATGAAGAATAGCAGGCGGAAAACCCTCCCATAAAAGGCGCCGATCACATACGTAAACCGAGCAAAAATGCACACGACGTGGGAGCGGAAACCGGGGGGGTGTTGTGGACTGGAATTGTGATTCAAAATCGCGAGTGTGCGTGTGGCATGGTAACCAGCGTGTTAGACAATAAAGATTGTGCTTTATCGGACCCCTTTTCGCTACATTATGACTCCGCTAAAACTGCTGCACTGAACTGCAGAAGGCTGTAACACATTATCTCAACAGCAAACTACCGAACAGTAACAATAGTTTCTTCAAGGTGTACGTTGTGGTGGAGTTTCGTTCGACAGGGTATATTAATGTCAAGTCGCCGTATAGACCTATTTCTGCTGACATAGAAAATTCATTTTTCAGCATAAGCGACTCGGGAAGAAGACCGTAGCGGACAACAGCTTGGGGTTCTTCGTGAATAGGGATATGTTGGTCAAATTGTCACTCATCAAAAACTTCTGGAGCAGCGCCATACGTACTGTCAACAAACAATGGTTGCTTTTCTTGCAAGCACACGGGTGTTCGATTCAGTGGATTGATCTACACTTTTAGACCAAGTAGGACAGCATACTGCCCGACATTCTACTTCCATACTTCGACGCCGATTAAAGTCTATGACTAACTGTCTGACAAATTCTGAAACAAGAGTGATGTGTATCGAGGCTGCCAACTTTCATCAGTTTTAATTGATTTTGTTATGGGCGAAATCGTGAAGAAGTATCAGCGATACTCACAGGATGCCGGCGAAGGCCTCTTATTCGGAGAATGACTTATTGATCTTGACTAAGCTAATATATTGTTATTTGACCATTTTCAAGCAACACAGACAATGTTAGACTTTGTTTCGTGTTCTGCCAAGTAATTCAGAATGCGAGTTGCAGTCTCAAAGTATAAAGTGTTCCAGTAGGACTGTTGTGATTACGTAAACTTAATTTTGGATGATGAAATTATGGGTTGTTGGTCGGTTTGTGTATTTCACCCGATGACCGGTGGATGTGTAAATAATAAAATAGAAGCCCGTACCTCCATGTCCGGCACTGTCAGACAGCTGCTAAACAGGCTCAGCAACGTGAAGGTCGCCGCTGCTTGACTGAGTTATTCATGAAGTAAGTGCCACAAATGACGAGGGAGAGTGAAAATTGTAGGGAAGACATCTTGCTAATGGTGTTTTACTTTCACTTACAGCTCGGTAGTTTAAGTGCGAAGTAGAAGCACATTGGTGTTGAATGCTTAAGCACAGACATATTTATTCCAAGTGGTTGAGGCCCTTATGTTCCTTCATTTTTTACTTCCGAAATAAGGCTCATAGTGAAGATGACAATGATGATTATCCGTGAGGCATCATCCATGTGGTTCAAACTGTTCCGCCTCACAAATTACTTTAATCTACAGAGAATGAAACAGCTACGGCACGCACGTCACTGAACACAATTGGCTGTCATCTATCCAAATGCCTCCAGCCACACTTTGTGATTCTCGAAGACTCCGTTTCGGCAGGCGAGCGCAAATTACAGCCAGCTAACTGTCAACAGCTCTCATTTCAATATGCTGTCATCATTTGTCCATTTCGTACTTTATGCCACCGACAACGGCAAAGCGATGCAAAGTTAGCAGTGTGCACGACACAGAAAATGACAGGCTTGTGCTTATCACGGAAGTGAGGATACAAGACAAAGGTGGTAGTCCCAAAGAAGAGCTCTGATGGTGTCGCTGGAAAGAACGGATATCCGAAATTCCTGAACACCGAGGTTCATGAACGTGACCGAGACACGCTGTGACTGTGCCAATGCTTACAGAGACGTGGGCATCAACCAAAGACCGATGCGTCGGATTAGATTATTTCCCGTGGAACTATAAAACAGCTTGTTCACCGCAACGGGATAGGCGTCAGGTGACTCGAGAAGGTTGTCTGAACAGTTTCCGACCATTAAGGCTAAACAGGGCATTTGAGATATACCAACCAATTGTAATAGGTTCACGCTCACAGAGGGAAGCAACATCATCCGAAATAAAAGCGGCACATTCGAAATTTACATTTAATCACTGATGTCTTCATGTAACAGTGATTGGTTGGTGAGAACACCGTACAAATAACATTGTAGCTTTGGTGCAAAATGCAAAGGTGAACTCATCGCTTACCGCCTGGGAGCAATATCTACATCACACTTTCTTACATGTCATTTTAACAATAATTAAATCATCCTACACTAGCAGAACTAGTCTTCTGTAATTACTTGTACACTTAATGCGAAGATAACGTACTACTGGTAACATCTCAGAAATACGTATTCAGGTAGTAATCAATTATATCCTACCTACAAACTTGATAGCGCCTGATAAGTAGTAGGGGTTTTCTTCAACACCTGTATTACATTTATAATACTTTCACATGCCATACACATATGGTACCAAACTTTTTAGTAATTCCCGACCTCGCAAGTTTAGTAACCAACCCATATTTACACTTGAGAAGGTTCTTGATGGACATTTTTGTAAGAAAACATGCAACACGTTTGTGGAAAAATTAACCTGGCAGTTGTACATCCATGGTGAACATCTATCTTTTAAGTGCGTAAAGGTTTTCCACTAATAAACCACTAGGTTTCGTACATAAAAAATTCGAAGTCTGACTTCGGGCCGTTTCGCAACAAGATTATCTTAAAACCATATACCACCGACATAATTAGAACAGGTTCAAGGAAGTTGGGAGAAGAGTACATCAGAAGAATTCTCATTCCAAAATTAGTGTTCCGGGCGCTCGGATTGAATACCAACATTTTCGAATGCGTGTACAATCTACCACAGGCCGGATGACTACAATATCAAAGGGTGTGAAACCTCATTTATACGCAGGGACATTACTTAATTCCAATATTTTATTAAGCATCACAAAAACGACACGAAACCAAATTCCTTGGGGGCAAATTTGCCCTGTTTACTGCAGGAAATCAACATACCTCAAGTCAATCAACTACCCTAAATGCGAGAACTACATTCAGCGTAACCACTGGAGCGTTCAAGAAAATATAAGATGCAACGAACTGTTCAAGAACGTCTGGATTCACTAATTTAAGGGCTACATCGCATGCACGTAAACGAACGCTTGTAGACAGTTATTTCTAAGACTGCCCAGCGAACAGAATGTTGACATGTTCATCTAACTGGATAAGTATGATCAGAAACGTCCTCTATGTGAGTCCTGTTGTTGCAGTTTTGTTCCATTAATGCTGGAACTCATGTATTGGCCATAACTGGGATGCGCAAGTGTCATGACAATCAGTCACTCACGTTAGCATCGCCTAAAGTTCACACGACTTGCATTATTAGTATTGCGTCATTAGCAAGCTCAATAAACATAAGAAATCCCGAGAACACAAACGGTAGGGTTCGACTGACAGCAACTGTTATAACATGTTTTGACAGACAAACGAATATTTCAAGGCTTACCTGATTATTTTTTCGGAGGACGGTTGACGGCGGATCAACAGGGCGGACAGACATTGATGCCGTAGATTCCGAAGTCTCGGAAATAGAAGGGCGATGCAGGTGATTGACTCCCGATGAACTTCTTGGTGGTGGCACAGGTGGTATAGTGAGGTCTGAATGTAACTCAGGAAGAGCTTCTGGCTGCAACACGGAAGATCTCCGGAACTCGCACAATTCTGCCAATGGAGGACAGTCGCGGTAATTACGACCATCAGATTTCGAGTGACTTAATTTATCGGGCGACAAAGGCCAATCAAGGAGAGACTGAGGCGGTGGCAGTGTAGTCGTAGTGTTTGGACGTGAAAATGGCTCAACATCTGCAGATTGACGCCGCCACTGAATCTTGGTGACATTAAAATCAGCTAGATTCAAGGCCGAGTTGGATTCACCAACAGTGGGAACATAGGTACGTCTTGATTTACGCAAACGATTGACCGCATCCACATCAGTTTTGTTCTGTTCGACGGACGAGTCTACGGAATCTTTCAAACTTTTCTGCAGACCAGATTGTAAAGCACCGGCACTAAATGTATGATATCGCATCTGGGTGAGAAGAACAAACGAAAATTAGAAAAACGGAAGGCATGTGATAACACGATAGGCAAATTTGTCAACACGTGTCACTTTAAATAGTATAAAACCTATCAGACAAGCGATCGAATTAATGTATGTTTGAGATTACGGAAAAGCGTTACGTATTATGGTTTCACCAATACGGACAGCAGTGTAACAGTAGTTTATACTGCTATCTAACTGTCACACTATCATGAAAACAAAAGTGAAACAACAAACTTAATTTGGAGATGAGATGGGAAATAAACACAATTTAATGAAAAATATCTTTGTAAAAAACCCTGCACCTTTAATATCAAGTTACCTACAGCTTGCTACTAGATAAACAGCCAAATTTTTGTTTCATTTGTCTTTTCACCTCGCGGTTAACCCAATCAAATAAGGAGATTCATGTCAGTGGATCCGGCTGGCCATTAGTTCATTCCCTCCAAACCAAGCCCTTAGTTCATTCCCCTCCCAAGAAGTCCTCTGAATCATCAGTCACAACCGAGAAGTTGCATGCCGTTTGCATAACTTAGCCAACGGGTAGCCGTCTTTATTTTTTTTTATAAGTCGACAGTAGCCAGCCTCAAAGCAAACGTAAGCCAACTGAAAGACTACCGCAGGGTGTATGACGTGAGTTACCATTCCTAGTGGTCGAACCAACCATTAAACTTTTTTTCCACGCTGAATGTCATTTGAACTTGGTCACAACTTCCATGTTATAACATTTACCTTCGATTGGCCAATTATATTAGTTTTGTGCACTACCAGACTATAGTCCAGTGTGGAACAAGAATTGAATCCAGACCCTGGTAACTACCTACAAGAGACTGCGATCAACTAAACACTAAATCAAATACACAATTGTCCAAACTCTCTCTCCTTTTCTTTTCAATGATGGTGGAGAGAGGTTAATATTAGAACTGACAAAATTCCTCCAGACGATCTGGGAGACTGAAAAGATGCCTCGTGATTGGCGCATATCAACAGTAATTCTCATTTCCAAAAAGGGGGCCCGAAGTCTAGGTGACAACCATAGGGGCATCACTTTGGTGTCTACTGCGTCCAACTTACTCACTGGCCTCATTCTACGTCGGCTCACTAAGCCCAGAGAAAGTCAGATAGACGAAGAACAGGCAGGATTCCGATCCGGTCGAGGGTGCATTGATCATATTTTTATCTTGAGACGGTTCTTGGAACATCGGCACTGTTACAGACACCCACCAGTCGTGGTGTTTTTGGACCTAAAGGCTGTTTTCGACTCAGTTGCTGGTAACGTTCTCTGGAGCTGTCTTATCCGCAAGGGAATACCAGGGAAGTACGTGAATCTGTTGAGATCACTGTATGCTCACTCTGCAAGCAGGGTGAGAGTTTATGGAAAACTGTCTCGGGCGTTCATCACTTCTAGTGGTGTTCGTCGAGGGTGTCCGATTTCTCCCTTCCTGTTCAATCTTATCATGAACGACATTCTGGAAGGTGCGCTTCGGGAATACAGTGGGCTTGGTGTTGATTTTCTTCCTGGCGCTAGATTGACTGATCTGCAGTACGCGGACGACATTGTCTTACTTAGCCCCTCTGCCGATGACATGCAGACCTTGCTGAACAAGGTCAGTGACCGGGCTGATTTGTATGGAATGCGCTTCGCACCTTCAAAGTGCAAAGTGTTGCTTCAAGACTGGGGCATTTCCACTCCCACTTCCTTTATTGCAGGTAACCCGCTTGAGACGGTGGACAGTTTCACATACTTGGGTAGCACTATCTCGTCAGCCTGTAATATTGCTGATGAGATATCAGCGAGGACTGTAAAGGCACGAGTTGCCTTTGCCAAACTGTGTCATCCGTGGCGTCGAAAACACGTCCGGCTGTCGCTGAAAGGAAGGGTATATAATGCTTGTGTGCGCTCCATTTTGCTTTGTGGTTCGGAAACGTGGCTTGTTCACAAGGAAGATATCAGCAGGCTTTCTGTGTTTGACCATCGTTGTCTCCGCCAATTAGCCCATATTAAGTGGACTGATTGCGTGAGCAATGCGGCAGTTCGCCGTAGCGTAATCCGGAATGCTCGGGATGCACGATCAGTTGGTCAACTAATTACGTTGCATAGCTTGCAATGGTTGGGTCACGTACTTCGTATGTCAGCTGACCGTTTATCGTACCGAGCATTATATACTGAGGTGTCCAACAGTTGGGTGAAGCCACATGGTGGTCAAGCAACAAGGTGGTCACGAAATATGAAGACCTTGACTGCTCCATTGAGCAAAGTGGGTAGGTGTCGCCTGCCTGGATGGGGTCCTCCTGATCACTCAAATCGTTGGTTAGAGACGACATGCGAGATGGTGATGTGTCGCAGTCAATGGCGTACCTGTATCCATACCATTTCTAGTTCTTCCGCTTAGTCTTTTAATAATTTTCAAACTTCTTAGTAGCGTTTTCTTCCAGAATATTCGACGTCACTGTTGAGGTGAGCGGCTGCCCGAGCCAGAATATCTTTTGGTCAGGTTCATGGTTGCTGTGATGATGATGTTGCTCAAACTGGGAAAGCATGAGCTTTAGAAATAGTGAAGTCAATGTGTACAACTCACAAGAGATCGGGTGCCAAGTGAAAACTATGATGCAGGCAAATAAGTAAAAAGCAGGACACGACAAAAGGACAGAAAAGCTTTGTCAACTGTACATTGCACGTGATATCTGCAATATTGCTGCCGTGATTTTAGGTCAAACAAACTTTTTAATAAATAAATACATATCACGACAGTCAGGGGGGATTAGGGCAACAAGGGCCGACACATTCCCATTAATGATCCTGGCATGTGTACATATCCTTCAGTTTCTACTGGTGAACAATCACTTTCTTGTGAACCCTAAGCGATGAGAGCAAACAGCGACCAAGCATGATACTAACTTATTCATACACTAACGCTACGCAGTGGATTACCTACCTTGATATTTGTTCAGCCTTACCTACATGGCGTAAACAATGTGTGATGCGGTGGACACTGGACAGATATGCGTAAAATATGTCTGATCCATCTCAGTTGATTGAGTGAAACTACTTCGTGTAATAGGAAGCTAAGTGTTCCTAACAAACGCAGCCGAAGTTAAGTACCGTTCACGTGAAGCTGTTGACACACGCTGGCAACGTTGGATGGACAACGTTGAAATTAACCACAGCGTAACTCTGAAGAGTTAAATTTGATGGTCTGTGACATCCCAAGATTAGGGGGATGAATATCATACCATGACAACAATGCAACTTTGGTCCACCTAACTGCATAGTCGTGAGAAGATAACATTCAAACAAGAGACCTGGGTTGCTTAGACTGTTCGATTGGGGAGTTCGCGACCATCCACACCACTAGTTGGAAACATCCTCTGATATGGTAGTGTTGCATCCATTTGTGAGACTGTAACCTTAAAGCCGTTGGCTCTTGTTTCTCTCTTTTCTGAGGCCTCACTGCCTTTTGCTTCTTCAACACGTTCGTTTTTCTTCTTCACAAATTTGGACGCATTCGGTATACCATCTTTAGGTGGCCAATTGTCAGGACCAGCGGCAGCCCGAGCCACAACACCCACAGGTACGACTCAAAGTTGAGAATGGCGATGATAAACCAAAACCATCGCAAGAATCTAGGCAACCAGTAATGGAGAATGTGACGTAAACTGAGATGAACCGGTCTGTCTGCACATGTCCAACCACAGGCCACTAGTATATTTACTTATCTGCTTTAGTGTAGATGGCCAAATCGAGTCAGGAGTAAATATCGCACGGATGTCTTCAGTTGTGTTGTTTTAACATCTCACTTCATCGAGTACTAGATGATTAGTTCGAAAAAACAACTAATTTTGAGAACTACGCATTTGAGAAGCATTACAGTTCTTTATATCTGGTTGTTAAAAAGAACCTTCGAAGGTCAACCAGTAAGTCAGGTGAGTTTGGTCAACCTTTTACACAACGTTTCAGACCGACTTATTCTTTACACAGCCTAGTCTGATAACGATGTTACCTATGTAAGTTTACAATTAGCTGAGTAATAGTACTCAACAGTGAATCAGAGACTTGTGGCGGCCAGATGATCTGTACACAGTAAACCGCACAACTCATCATCATAGACAGCAATACATCAGTGGCTCATATTGATGCTTAACAGTTCGTACAACTGTCATCGTTTGTAATCAGAAACACGTGTTGACTATCATAAACGGTGTTTTTATAGTAGTCACTCAACGTACGTTTACGATATTTACGACTTTTGATCTAACTTTACTTTAAGCAAGCCGATGGATTGTCGTTTCCGAGTAGAGCAAATGTACACCTGGTTTTGCGCCACGCCAGCGCGACGTGCTTCTCCCTTTCTCTCTGCACACCCTCTTTGTTAGGGTCGCCGGCCATAGATTGAGAGAACGCGTTGAGTCATTTAGCGTAGATATTTCGACTGTGGTTCAGGGTGAGTATTATACTGATATTTCAAACAATCAGTGAGACCGACAAATCTCGCCTGATTTGCTAAGTCCTTTTTCTATGTCTGTCAACATGTGTAAGTCGGTCTTTAACTGTTTGATATATATATATATATATATATATATATATATATATATATATATATATATATAAGTCGGTTATATAGGCTTATATAAATTTATACAACTTTATATATATATATTACATATATTATTTATATTTTTGTACATATTTATATAAGTCTATATACGTTAATATAAGTGGTTTTAATAACATAACCCATGACCCACTCCGAAGCTGAAAATTACCACAGGCTCGTCGGTTGTCTCTTACTCAGTACTACTGATCTGGTGAGCCGCACGTTTTTTGAAATGGATCCTCTCTTCAGGTTTACTCGCCTAGATTTAAGGCTTTTAAACGACGGAAGTAAAATGTTGACGTCTGTTGTTTTCCAGAATTCCGAGGGAAGTCACCATATAGCCGATCGATAAAACAACCCCTTAAAAAACAGTAAGTGCTCGGATAATATCCCTGAAATGACCTAATTGGAATGACTCTAACGACCCAAAACTGAGCGATAAACGTCTTACAGCCCTTTTCACACGGACACAACCACTTCCTGGGAGCTCGCATATAACCGGATACCATCCGGTAACTCTGGTTTAGGAAATTACCGGAAGCAGTGCGAGCAACAGCTCCCATTGCTCGCTCACAAACTCTCGCCGACAAGACAAAAACCCACGTAATCGACTGAGCGAATTACATTCTAGTCACGTTCTACATAAGGCCTACATACCCTTTGGAAAAATGGTTACTCAAATCGTGGTCTCACAGGCATCTACACCTTGAATGGAGAAATTGTGACGCGACATCAACAAAAGTCTTCCAAGTCACTCCCCGGGTAGCCTACTTAGTAAACCACATACAATACACGCTCCATAATCAAATACTGGTTATCACCAGTTCCGTTAACATTTCGGTAACCAGGCCAAAACGTGCACCAAACCAGGCACCCATACAATACCAAAGCACGGGGGACTATGAAGCCAACGTCTAATGGTGACTGGTGGTGTCGGTTTTGTCACTTCTGTCGTCATGTTTCCATACGGCATCTCAGCACTGCAACAACAGTTCTGGTTGATACATGGGGGCAGACTGACATGCTTCTGCCTCGTGGAGGCGAAGAGTCATACTCCCACATCCCATAACTTCGTGTCAACGAAACCCCATAAAGCCATAAATGGACAACACCCATTGACCCTCAGCTTATGCTCCCGGCGAACATTTTAATGGGTGTTTAGTACCGTTGTGATACCTACCGTTACAACCGGCACTGATTTTCTCCGGCATTCCGACCATCTGGTCGATACATGATAGTTGCAACAATAACATCTACATGTGCCAAACCTGTAGCGTTTAGGCGGTTTGCGGATGTCCGATCGCGTTTTGAACGATGACCTCCAATGTTGCGCATCCTGTCTGTACCAGCAGAAGTTTCGTCACAGCACGGTCATGCCGGCTGGCTTCCGACAAACAAAAGCTCGTCAGGTCAGAAACCAAACGAAGACTCAAACCGAGGCTAATAGTCTGTCCCAGAGTTTATGAGTTTTATTAGGGTTTTTGGTCCCAAAAAAGTCGAATGGCGCTTAAGAGGTGATTACAGCAAACTGAACGCATCAACCGCCCCAACAAGTAACCGATCCAAAACATACGAGATCCAACCGTTCAGTTAGATAAACCAACTTTTGACAGAATTAGAAAACGCACATCGCCGGATCCAGATGGTGAAAAACGATATCCCCTAGGACGGCTGTAATCATCCGGTTTGACGCACTAGCAGACAACAGTAATGATCTGACAAGTCACTAAACTAGAGATTCAACAGCTCCTCAGCCCATGTCCATGACACCTTCAGAGAGAGAGACGCAATGGGGTACACATTTTGCCTCGTGACCACTGCCCTTCCACAGCACAGTGTTTCATGCACAACACAGTTTGTCTTTCTTTTACATACATGCTTCTGATAAACGTGTCACTGAACGCTTCGTATGACCGAAGGTAGATCATGATGCATGCAGTGTGAGATGCTCTTACTGCTAATAACAACGCCCTAAAGTTAATCAGGGCAAAAATCGCCCTCTCGACACACTTCTTACATCAGACGCACGCCGTCATCAAAAGTACGTCGAGACAGTAGGTTTCTTACTATCATCCAAAGGTTCCATTTACCTCTTAACAAAAGCTGACGTCCCACATATATTGCCACCTAATTTCTAATCGTAAAAAGTAGCCAATACTTTCTTCGAACACTAGGTGACATAAGTTAGCCATCCAGTAGTTTTGACAATCGATTGTGGATGACATTTCAAAAGGCATTTCGTAGATCTTCTAAACACTCCGAAATGCAGACACTGGTACAACGCCTGGTCATCCAGCAGAAAACGATACGTTTGGAGGTTTCTATCGCCAATTAACCTACTTCTAGTGAATAAGCTATTTTACGGAAAGACGCATCTTAGTTGATTCTTTCGAGCCAGTGAAACAGAGCAAAAGAGAGGTTGAAGGACACCGTAAACGAACGCAGTGGTGGTCAGTCTTAGAATACCGAGCGAGCTAATCTCGCTAACAGCATAAGTACCGTAGGTCTATCTCAGCCATATAGCTCGTTTGGCGTACCAAACGCGGAAGGTACAGCAGTCGTCAACTGTGCACGCGCACGATGAGTCGTCACTTCATTCTCATAACCTGGTACATACGGACAGCTTGTGTCAATCGTTGCAACTACCATACAACGGACCTTATCGTGCCCTTATACGGGATACGGAGAAGTTCGCCATCAACCAAAATCGTAAACACGATGTAACTTTGGCTGACAGACTGGGGTCAGTATTCACCAGCCGTATCCTTGTGTTGACAAAGTCTTTCTCATCCGCAATTCTCAGTGTCAACAAGCTTTTTCATCCGGAACCTCCTGAAGTTAGCGGTAACTACACAAACCCGATTCATGTTATCACTGATTTTGGACACAGGTGTGTTAGTATGAAACTACGCAAACCAACAAGTTCAGCACAGTACAGCAGCCTTTCTTGTTGTGAAAAACGAAGTTCACATAATACAACTGTACATTTTAGTATTCACGGTTCTGTTTACCCACGGACCCATGCTTTTATGAGTTGTCTTAAGCAAAGATACACCCATAAAAAGTTCCTCATTTTTGTCTACTTAGGTGTGACTTTTCAAACTACTGCTTAAACTCACCTAAAAAACTGATTGAATTTTTTTTCCCATCAAGGTACTCATCCTTTCTTCAGTTACCATGCCTAATGATAAGTCTACACGGAAAACTTGTTACTCGCGATTGTCTAACTACATGCCAACAATATCCTTTTTTGGCTGTTTAACTTTCACTTCGACAGGAAAAAAACTTTAAAAAAAGATGGGAATCGAGGTACAAAAGCTGCGCATGGTTGGTAGGCAAACTGTTGGTAGCCAACACAGGTAGGCCAAAATTCACTTTTTATGTTAGACAATCCGAACATGGGGGTTTAAAACCAGATATCTGTAGTACATCATTGGATAAACCTACCCATTTTCGTCTAGAGATGTTTCAGCGTTGGGTAGTATGTTGCGATAAAGAAGATACGCACTCAAAGGAAAATAACGTAAGAAAATCTTACGGGGGCAGTAGTCATCTTCGATCAACTGTTACGGAAACCCTGACTTTCCCAGTCCATAGCCTCGATACCATTGTTCCTCAAGTGTATCATCTCGTAAATTTTAGTTCTGAGATGGCCTGATGATAATTTTACTACTCTCGAATAATAAAGGTATATGTAAACCCCGCAATCTTTTTGGGAAAGACATTGCAGCAACCTGGAAATGAAACGAAGTCGGCTGAGTATCGATACAACGATAAATGACGTACTCAACCAAATTACGCAATAATAATGAAAGTCTGAGGAAGTAAAATGGACAAATGCACCCACATTTTGATGAGGCATACAATCCTACCGTTCTACGAAAACTCAGGCCAGTTCACTTTGCGTCCAGAACGGGTATTGGTCGATGATGAAGACGTGGGTATCAAGAGTTCCGGGACAGGTTCATCCGTGCTGCTAATGGTTGTCAGCAAGCATGGGATGAGTGGCGGATGAAAAAGAACTCGACTGAGAAGACATGCCAGGAAAGTTGTAGTGAACAGGCTTGAAGCGGTCGATAGAGACGGTTTTCCGCTTGCCTAAGCGATTTACGTAACACCTTGAAGGTCTTTTCTTTAAAGCATCTTGAACGTCCTTCGTAAAGACGTTCGAGGGGAGGTCGTTGTTCATCCACGTGTACGAAGACGTGCGTATATTGATGGAGGGTGTGTGGAATGGAAACCTTACGGGTTTGTTGTTAGGTGTCTGCCGAAGGGAAACGATACATCTGGACAGCAAGCTGTTTGGCGAAAGAGGCATCGAATCTAAAATGGTCTGTGGTGGTGGATAAATAATCTCCAAATAAACGTAGTGGTTGGCCGTAAAGAAGTTCGACGCCGGAACCTGAAGGTTGACCTTGATGGCCGCACGGATACAGAGTAACACCATGGGTAGGGCTTTTGTGCAATGGATAGAGTCGACCGCAATTAGTGCTGCTTTTAGCTGTCGACGAAGTCGTTCAACCATTCCATCTGTAGCTAGATGGTAAGCCGTAGAGCGGGAGCGGTGGCACCCTAAGTTATGCAGTGTTTCCGCGAAGCTATCCCTTTCAAATTGCGCACCACAGTCGGTCTTTATC
The DNA here is from genome assembly GCA_013368495.1 of Paragonimus heterotremus. Taxonomy (NCBI): domain Eukaryota; kingdom Metazoa; phylum Platyhelminthes; class Trematoda; order Plagiorchiida; family Troglotrematidae; genus Paragonimus; species Paragonimus heterotremus. The sequence goes on from LUCH01000799.1 coordinate 151,255, forward strand.
TTCCTTGATTTGTATCGGTGTCAGTGATAGCACTATAAGAGACCTCCTGTGTGTTCCATCCAATAAATAGACGGTCTCTAATCTCAACGGCTTTTTTGCATCTCGCGTCTGATGAATTCGCACGACTTGGTGCACCGTGCACTAAAGCATGTATCACCCACAATGCAGGACGTTAAAAGAATCGCCGTTTAGTGTGCCATCTTGAAACCTACATCTGACCTACTTTTACAAGTCAGGCTTGTAATTCTCCAAGATTAAAATCGTAACTCGTTCTCAGCCCTGTCAGCCTGATGTTTCCCTTACCTTACTCACTTCCGGGAGCATGAATAATACGGGGGATCTGCGCGCCGAGTTTTTCTGTCCCACAGACGTACAAATTTTGAAAGTGTAATTCAGTCTGCTTACCATCTATTTGGACAATAACAGTATCCATCAGTAAACTGGTATTTTACGGATTAGCCAGCCTGTCAGTACATTCAGATATCGGTTGGTTAAGAACATGGGAACTAAAGGCGTTTATAAATTTCGAAAAATAAACTCAGTTATTACGGTTACAATGTTATCTTTGGGAGTGAACAGAACAATCATAAGGACCGTGTTAGAAAATTTTAAGCAGCATTAATAATAGGGCCAATAAAAGGATGTGTTTATTCACCTTGTAAAATGGAGTTCTTTCGTAATTGTTTGCCTCTGCCATTTTCAGTAAAACGTCCGCCCCACGAGTCTCCACATAAAAATGTATTAACCCATCAGCAACCAACAAATCCACAGTATCAAATCGATTCTCCCCAACATAATGCTGTTTTGTCTCGGCATCATAAAATAACTTGTAATTTCGAGCTACTCTGTCAAACCTATGAGGTAAAACTATAAGATAACATTGCTAAGTACCATATAACCAACGTATACGCATCTGCAGCCCGCTGACTTTCTCTTATTAAATAAGCACCATCCGGAGCGTGCTGAAGGAGATCCTCCGTTTCTTGACGAGATATCGGACCGTGGAATTCTGGGCCGTATTGAGGTGGTCGGATAACTAGCTCGTTATGACAGGCAATCAAATGGGGTTTGGGAGCCTCGAGTTGCAGATTGTACACTATAGGAAGTGTCACATGGAATTTTAAAAAATCGCCTACGTTTATTCTGCCAGACTCTAAATTCCATGTTTTATTCTGACATGCTTGTTCGTATCAAAATCATGTCAAGCCATAACCTCATTGCCACCACCTCCCCATCCCGGCACGCGCGCTAGCAATTTCAGGCACCCGGGAAAAAGTCACAATCATTGCTGAAAGTCATGTGGCTTGTTCAAACAAAAGTTTGGTAATTTAGTTCCTGCTACAGGATGAAACGGACTCAGTCCAAATTTCCCTCTTTCATCACACCGGTGAGATTCTGAGGCTACTCAAGAGTGTGACGGTTGAGTTATTATTATACCAAAAGGCCATCATCCCAGATGACTGGAAGTAGGCATGGGTGGTAAGTATTTATATGGGGGTAGGAAACACTAGGTGGGAAAATGTCGACCGTTAGAAAGGATTATCAAAGATAGGATTGTTGTACACCCTACTTATAATAAGCTCTCCACAGATCAACACGGATTCGTGAGGCATTGGTCTTGACTCATCAACATGAGTTGCCTCCTCGATGAGATCACGGAGAGGTGTGATAGGGAGCAGTAACTTATGGTTTTTTACTTTGACTTCAGGAAGACATTCTACTCAGTGAGCAAAAGTTGTTAATCATCAAACTAGAGACTGTTGGAACTGGTCCAACAGATTATTACCCAGTCTATAGTCACTATCGAAAACCAATCGACAATGAAAAGGAAGGACTCAGCGCGTTGGCCCAGGTGTTTTTGTATCAACCCTGGAAAGTAAAGTGTACAGAGAAAGCACGTCAAGCTAGCGGGGCACGGAGCGAGTTGTGATTGTAGCCCCGGGACGGATATTACAAGTGGAATAGTTTGACTAAAACAAAAGTGGGCAAAAAGCCAAAATCATCACAAATGTACAAGTGAATGTGATTATCAAAAATATCATTTGATACAGTCGCTACAAGACCATCTGTCTTCCTTCAATGCTGTTATGATGGATGCAGAGCTTCTTGAGGAGTCACACCTTCCATGTAGAAATGGCAGAATGAAGGCCCACATAAAGTGCGGTGGAGAGTATGATACCTCAGGGACCAGTGCTCGGACCACCTCTGTTTTTACTGTTCATCAATGAACTCCCTAAATACCCACAGTGTCCCTGCTATACCTCCGCTGATGGCGGGTACTTTGTAGGAAATCCTGACAGCGGCATGCAGGAGAACCTGAATGGCCGCTCCCTTGAATGTAGGCACGTGTAATCAGCTGCCTTGCTGGAGAACAGCTAGGGTCAGTCACGTTTTTTGACAGGGAGAATGAGAAGAGGATGCTGAGGACGGTAGAGACTGCCAAGGAGTTGGGGGTACTCATACAGGGGACTTTCAAAGTTCTCAAACAGTGTTTAGAGACGGTCCGGAAAGGAAACAGTGCATGCATTTTGCAGAAGACGATCGCGCCAGGGAGACCGGGTGAGTTGTTACCTCTTTGTAAGGCGTACGTGAGGTCACACATCGAATACTGTGTGCAGGCCTGGAGCCCGCGTACGGTGAAAGATGCGAAGACACTGGAGAAAGTTTACGGCGGTTTTACAAGGTTTCTGGTGGGAATATCGGATAACTGGTATGAAGACAGAATAAGACTACTTGATCCGTTTTCTCTTACGACAAGCTTCACGATTCTCAAAGGAATAATCCGATTTGGGACGGTATCCCTGTACGGTCTTCATACATATTCGCACCTCAGGGGCTACAGGATCAAGCTGGAAAAGAAAAGGTTTACTACATTGAATAGGGCCAATTTCTTCGTACGCTGAGTCAACAACTGCTGAAGCACGCTTTTGCAGATCGTGGTAAACCCCAATAGCGTGACAGAGTTCAAAAGAAAGCAGGGCGATTGTTAGCCATCTTCCTTCCTGGAACCACTGTGGGAGTTGTTTTTCTGTTTCCATAAAATTCTCTTCTCCATAAACAAGTTAGACAAAAGCGTTTGTGTAATTAGCCGATATGGTGCTTCAGGGCCGGAACTAGTTAGAAACGGCCATTTAAGCGCCAAAAAGGGATTTTTCTAATTTTTCATGCAATATTTGAAAAATCTCCTTTTGCGCCTGGATGGCCGGGACAAATATAGAAATTTTATTGAGTATACTGATTGTGTTGCATTGAGAAAAGTCAGCTGTACCCAAAAATTGTTCATATGCACAATTTCGCTGAGAAAAATGTTTCGCCACTTTTTCGACAGAAGCATCATGTTGGCTTTCCTAACGGATTTTACTTTTTGGAAATGCTTCCATCGGAACTTTGTGGTGGAGTACATACTCCGATTTAGCAGAAACGCTCAGTTTCATGTGCTTTTGGAAATACAATTAACTGTAATTTTCGACCACATTGCGTTAGCACTTCAACGTACACGAAGTACCACAGTAATTCCCACTGAAAGATATGCCGCCACGTTTGTTGGTTAGTTATACATCTCAATTATATGTTCAGCCTGTTTTCCTGATAGTAGTTCCAGTGAAAACGGTCTACGTTATCACATGGTTGTTTCTACCTACGTTATGGTGTAATTATGGGTAACATGTCCCACTCTACCATTAACAACTTGTGTATTGTTTTGTTTATTGCTTTTTGACTAGGCTCAAATGCAGCTTGCCGTGTGTGTTGACTCAACGTCAGCTTATCTGACAGATGGAGACCAACTTTGATGGTCGTTATTTCTACGACAAAAACATTGATTCCCACTTCTACCATTTCAGCTACAACCTTTCTATCTTCGTATCATGGACGCTTATGATTGCGATGACTGTTGGTCTACGTTCTCGCCGGCTGCAGCCTTCGCTGAAGGCTGACAGTATATCATCTCTTTTTTGGCCAGAACTGAAGGAGGTCATTACAACTTATCCTCAGCAGTCCGAATACAGGTTGTTCCTGATTTCTCCCGTGTTCTCATAAACGTTGACGATAACATAAGTCGGCTAGACGGAGCAGCTACCAGTGTGAACGCATGATGCATACCCAGACGTCGTTGATAGCCTAAGTCAATGGGGAGGAGCAGCTACTAGTGTGAACGCATGATGCATACTTAGACGTTGGTCATAGCTTAGGTCGATTGGGCGGAGCAGCTACTAGCGTGAATAAATGCGGCCTAATTAGGCGAAATACCTGCACGGCATCGTTCAGGACAGACACCTTTATTGCTCGATTTGGTTACCACAAATGAAGCTCATCAGGTAGATAGAGTGGTCGTCAAGCCACCGCCGGATCCTAGTGACCACGTTTTACCAGCTTTCGAATGTATCTGTTATTGGTTCCAAAATGCCGTAACCAAGACTTAATTCAGAACCTTCCAAAGAGCTGACTTTGATACAGTGAAGACATTTTAGGTCCACTAAAACTTGTGTCTGATTCAGTGAACACAAACCAGCTTTCTTTCAAAACTGCCATTCAAGAGGCTGAGTCATTTGTTCCTCGCAAACTGTGAGCGTCCCTCTTGCTCACCTATTCCGCGGAACATACGTCGTCTTCTTGAATCGCGTTTTCGTCTATTCTGTAAGCGGAAGGTGACGGGCAAGCCGGAGGATCTAGAAGTTCTTCGTTCCGTACGAAACAGGCACAAGCGGGAAATCCGTTGACACACCCACCAGGTACAGTCAAAGATCCTACTGATTGCCCTGGAGAATGAAGATTCTCTTTGTTCAAGTACAGGCACCACCAAAGATAAACTATGTCCTCAGCGCTTTTTATGTAGCTTTCCGACAGGGTAACCTCCTCCAGCCCTCAAGAGGTTGCTGAGATGTTCAGAGAATACTATTCAGCAGTTTAAAATGTGGTTCCGGCAAACTGGAATGCGGTTCTCCAGGGCAGAAATTTCCAGTGCCCTCATCCAACGACTGAACTCTCTGCGCTCGACACTTAGGACCTCTTGCCTGAGATTAATCCTTTCAGTGCAATGAGACCAGACGGTGACCACTCACAGATTCTCAAAGAAGCGGCCTATGGTTTGGCGGTGCCTCCCCATAGTCTGTTTAAACAGACACTTTGGACCGACATTCTTCAGCAGGCATGGAAAATGGCCATTGTCACGCCTATAGTTAAGGCAGGCGACCGTCACTGTCCTGCTGGTTATCGGCTGATCCGCCCCACCAGCATCCTACACAAGGTAATGGAGCGTCTGATATAACGTTCCATCCTTAAGCATTTCATCTCAAATAACCATTTCTCCTCTACCCAGCACGGCTTTCTTCCCGACCGGTCATGCATAACCAATATGCCTACCTTCATGAATAGCCTGACAGTCGCCAAAGACGCATGCCATCTTTTTCGACTTTGTCAAAAACTTTTGCTGTGTCCTACGCGGTCCTGTCGTACATAAATCAGAAGCCTGTGGCATTCAAGGAGAGGTCCTCCTCCGGATCGCATCCTTTCTTGGTAACAGGACTTTCAGGTTAAAAACCAGATCAGACCTTTCTTCTATGTCTGCGATCCCCGCTGGGGTTCCTCAAGGCCCCATACTCAATCCGCTGTTGTTTCTAATATACTTCAATGGCCTGTCTGACCTTATATCTAGCAACACCTTCCTTTTTGTTGAAGACTTAAAAATCTGGAGTGCTCGTGATCTCGGCGAATTGCAGATTGACCTTGACCTTACTAACTGCTGGTCGAATAGTCGCAGCCTTCGTCCAAACGCCAGCAAGTGAGAATATATGTCACTCGAAGGAGGCTGCGGGAACCTATTTGTGACTCGTAGTGCATAAAGTGTAATAGATATCGCGAACGCTGACCACAAAATTACCTAGAGATTCGGCTGTGGACAGGTTTATCCCTTTCTTATCACCGCCAAAGAGGGATTCTGGAATCCGGATGACAAAAGGAGCCTTTCCCCCATAGATAGGCCTGCTTCTCATTCGCCAGGAGGGGTGTATATAAGACCACTGTTTGAGTATGTTAATCAAGTCGTTTACATTATTTTGAATAAGGACATACCCACCGTCGAACGGGTCTAGCGAGTGGTCACTTAAATAATCACTGACTCGCGGCATTTCTGCTATGAGTTTCGCCTTAAAATTCTTGTTCCCTGTCCACCTGAGTTTCGAAGCCTACGCGGTGGCTTAAGGACACTCCCGTTAGCGCAGGTTTCGTACTACAATTCTTTACCCCAGTAATTGATAATTGACGAAGGGGTCACGACAACAAGCTCTATAATCTTCCACCCCAGACCAACCTTAGGCAACAGTTCTTCTTTTGCAGAGTCCTCACCCGTTGGAACGCCCTTTCATTAGAGGTTGTTAGCCACTCTTATAGGGACCGTTTCAAAGTGGTATTAGATTCTCACTTACTTAGGAAGGTAGTAGATTACTATTTTGTTCTGTTTTGTTACATCAGTGATTTACTGTGTTCCCGGTGCTCTATGTAACCCCGAAGGGCGGTGCCACGCCCTATTTTGGATGATTGCCTTTCAGGTCGGCAGAAAAACCGCTGACATCACAACGGACAAACCGACTGAATCCGGGAGACTTGGGCCTCTATACTGGAACCCGTGAGCAAATCTCTGAAATCGCCGAACCGTTCGCTAACGACTCAACTTCACACCGAATTACGCCTTATCCGTTGATTAACTAAATGCCCTCCTCATTATCCAACGACATAGAGGATAGTCTATCTGCGAAACTGTTAATGAGAAAAGGCAAGTGAAAACTTTGATCAATACTGTACGGTTTGAATCAGTGAACATGAAAAGTAGATCCCTCACCTTGGGTGTGAAGAATCCCCAGAAATTGAATAGGGAAGATGCCCGCACAACACGTTCGACAAATAGGCACAGCCCAGTGATAGGGAACGATAGAACGGAGTTGAGCTCCCTCAAACAAGTGGCCATTGGTTGGGTCGGAGCAAAACGAGTGTTTGTGCATCAAGAAATGATAGGAATTATAATCTACTCGGGAAAAGCTACGTAAGGAGGATGTCCAATTCTGTCATTTGAAAATTTGCAGCGTTCAGACTGAATAAGGGTAGGGGAAATGGTTGCAGTCGCTGGTGTAAGCATGAAGATGGTTGACGCAGCTTAGTTTTAAGGAAATCAATAAGACATAAGGCCATCCTTCAGCACTAATCAAACAGAGCACAGCAATCTCAGAAGTGATGCAGCAAACCCCAACGAATTCAACACAGGCTTCACTCACTTCTCCTTCATGCAGGTTATTCGATACAGTGTCTAAAAACTCCGGCAGATTTATAACAGTGCAATTTTGAAGAGCTCCGAAACAAATTAACGTACGAAGAAGTCTGTATTATGCGTTAAAAAGCTTGCTGACGAAAGCGGTCAGGATTGCTGGTCATTAATTCGAAACAAACTATCCACTGTTACCTTCGAAAATGGGAATTATGGTAGCTTCTTTCCAGTACTTCGTGTTTACACGGGTATTGAATGTGAGACTGAACAGATGAGAATTGACAACGCTGGCGGTTGGGCTAAAGGTTTTAAGATGGCCGGGCGGATATTATCTGCTCCTGAGGACCTTGTGCCATTTAACTGGTATATCGCTTAACTTTATGGGCGTGATATCATCACCGCCATGTCCAAGTTGCTGGACTTGAAGAGTTGCTCGGGTATCCAATTCGATCGATAAACATTTTGAACCTGTGCCATGTACGCGTCCACTATGCCTTTTTTTCTCGATGTGATATCTGCGTTGCGGAAAAGTGTGACCCCAATGTCCCTTCTCAAGGAGGACCTGGGTTTGATATGGCCTTAGAACTTCTTAGGGTTCTGGTTATTGTCACGTGCCTGGTTGATGCATACAGCAGGCGAGCATTTAAAAGAACTCGTCAGATATAAATGTCATATTGTGTCATTATAGTTTATTTTTAGTCCGTCGCTCACTCTGGAATACTAGTCATCAACCGTTATTTCTTCATTTATCGTAGGTAAAATGAACATTTCACTGAAGAATCCGCGTTTTTGGCCTGGTATTTGATGCAAAAAATGAAATCGTCGAAAGCTTCGCCATGGACTCATCTGTTTGTTTTTACTGGCGTTTGATCGAAAATGTCCATATCGTAAGTAGTTTTCGAAAGTCGGTATTGTGTGACATGCAAGCCGGGTGCCAGCTATGGGGTAGTGAGGAGAAACCGGGGGACAGGGTTCTTCCGAATTAGATTTTCCAGCAACAGTCCTGTGAAAGGAAACAACAACAACAACAACAACAAGCATGAGCGAAAAGCCCAATAAGCCATGCACACGAAAAATAAAACAGCGTCGACAACACAGGAGCACGCCCGGATACGCGATTGAAATTCTACCTGCGTGCGCTTGCTGGTTTCGACCGTACGCTTCAATTGCTCAAAAGTATCCGCAGGGAGTAAATGCGCATATGAGTGGACCGTCAAAATGTGGGTTTCAATAAATTCTGAATGGCAATTGACGGAGTGTTTTATAAAACATGAAATGAGCCTATTTTGCTATTGGAAATAAGTTTGTTTTAATTTGTTAAACATTTTTATCAGGGACGTTAAGGAATTACGATATTTCGATTTTAAAAGATGCGTTAACGGGTTGGCTGAAATTTCGACTTCGGTTAATTTATGGAGTTTTAGCAACAAAAGAATGAAGAACGTGCACAATATATGTAAATTGTGCATTTGATAATCCATTAAAATGTTGAAGACAGCTGGCTTACCATTGAGGTGGTATAATCAACACCATGTGGAACTGGGAACCCAAGGTATTTAGCGAAACCGTGAGCAAATAGATACGACTGCAGTAGGTGATTTTCGGGCACAACGTGAGCGTTATTCTGTGTGGTCTGACTGCCATAATTACTGCTGACTGTATTTGGACATTTGCTGACTTGGCAATATGGCAGTCGGAAACTGGAGGAAATTATGGGGTCACGTGCACCACATATTACGCTAAACCTCATTGTCCAATAACTGAACTCACTGACGTCTATGCTCGACAGTAAGCCTATAGTCACTACGATAATGAAATGGAAGTGCTGGAATTTGTTTATCACAAGTACATCACTATGTGCATCATTCCAAGCGGTTTTCTGTGCCATTTTTGCGTTCCGTTCTTCTTCAGTAGAAGTCCTCTTCGGGCTGTATGTGCGTCTCTAAAAGTAAGCGTTAGGCAACTGCAAGGGCGTGGCCTAACCTACCATAACCAATGACGTCCGTGACACCACTCGGTATCACTTTCACTTGGACTCGTTTTCGCGGACACAAAACACGGAACTCATCGTCCGACGTAATTGGGGCTTCTGTAGTTACGGGTGCTGGACGGGATCTCTTTTTCGATTGCAACGTCGGAGGCAATAAGTTGTCTGAG
>LUCH01000800.1:0-162585 GCA_013368495.1 Paragonimus heterotremus
TAACTGCTTTGTTCAAACTGTTCAAGGGAACCAATTGTTTCAAAATAATATTTGTCTTTTAGTCTTGAATCCGTTACTTGGTAACCTAAATACACGTTTGCACGTTTCCACTTACTGACCAGTCACTGGTCATAACTTGGGAAATCTTTGTGATGAGCTAAGAAACAAACAACATAACTTAATGTCATTCCAGTGTAAGAGACATTTAAAGTGTATCAATGAAACGTAAAGTCCGCCCATTTCTGCTGTTTGTCGTGCTAGCCTCTACCGAACCGTTTGGGTCATGTTAGCCCAGACGCATTTGAAACCTAGATCTGAGCAGTGTGACTCAGATTCGACGTGCAGCGTCTTCCATTTCAGTTCAGCTAACAGAGTGTGACGGGCACCTTAAAGATGAATTTGTTTGTGCAAGATGGAATCAAGGGAGGGCGATAAAGACATGTCATGCCAACTAGAAATGTTAAGGGTTCAAGTCCTGCATTTTTGTTTCAATTGATTCACACGATAAGCCCGATAAAATTTTGAAGCCACAATGAAACCGTTACAGTCGAAGACAAATCCAGCATGTTCGAACGATTTCGTTGAGACACAACTCTCGAATTCACAATTTTCAACATGGATGTCTCCAAACTGTGGCTAGCTGGATCACCCTTGAAAAATTCATTACCTTAGTTTTAAGCGTTCACCTGGTTGTATTGCTGACTGAATTCATTGAAACTAGTTCAGCTATGCTTCTTGAAATGTTTGCTTATGCAATGATACATGTGCTGCAAAAAATTAATCTCTCAGTTTCATTGAAACCATCCAGGCGGTATGTAGATGAAACGACTAGTCAAGATGCATGTGAGCATTTTTGTGAAATTAGATAAACAACGGTGTATAGAGCGAGTTTTGTACTGTTGAGGTTGTCAAGCTCATTTTGTTGCATCACGTGCGATTGAAAACACACAGTCTTACATATCACTCACATCGATGTACCGAGTGGCCACGCCTTCGGTCCGTCGTTTATGTTAAGCCGTATTTCCGCAGGTTAGTTAGGAAATTTCCTCTGAATAACTTTTCAGACGGATTTCATAAGGCCCTCACTACGACTGAAACTTATCAATGGAAATGTGAAGGTCGATCGTCTCAGACAAGTCGGATTCAAGCGCTAGTGCTTTCGAGTGTCCCGCCTGTTCGTTCATATCAACTTCTATCCACCAATCCGGATTTAACACAGGACACACTCTACATTGAGTGATTGTGAGTGCCTAACTGTCAATAATTAACTAAAATCGGTAACGTACTCGAATTGGCGAACCGTTCAGTAAGGCAAATCAATTGACTGTCTCTCTTGCCGTAAACGGCAGTGAAGTAGTCACTCGAATGGTCAGTTATTGCATTCCAGACGGCCCTCCGTCGGAAGCAAAAGTGGTCGTGCGGCACAAGTTATTGAAGCGTAATAAAGCTCCTAATCCAGACCTCCTGTCTCCTTCTCATTTCATAGATGGTGGGGAGAGGTTGATATCGGAACTGACAAAACCCTTCCAGACAATTTGGGAGATTGAAGAGGTGCCTAGTGATTAGTGTTTATTAACAGTAATTCCTCTTTTCAAAAAGGGGGCCCTAAATCTATGTGACAACCACAGAGGCATTAGTTTGGTGTCTGTTGCGTCCAAGTTACTCACTGGCATCATTTTACGTCGGCTCGTTAAGCCCAGATGAGGCCAGATACGCGAAGAACAGGCAGGATTCCGATCCGGTCGAGGGTGCATTGATCATATGTATACCTTGAGACGGATCATGGAACATCGGCACTGTTACAGACAGCCGACAGTCGTGATCTTTTTGGACCTGAAGGCTGCTTTCGAATCAGTTGCTCGTAACGTCCTCTGGAGGTGTCTTCTCCGCAACGGAGTACCAGAGAAATACACGAATCGGTTGAGATCACTGTATGCTCACCCTGAAATCAGGGTGAGAGTTTATGGACAACTGTCTCGGTTGTTCATCACTCCTAGTGGTGTTGGTCAGGGGTGTCCGATTTCCCCCTTCCTGTTCAATTTTGTCATGGACGACATTCTGGAGGGTGCGCTTCGCGAATCCAGTGGGCTTGGTGTTGAGCTTCTTCTTGGCGCTAGATTGACCGATCTGGAGTATGCGGAGGACATTGTTTTACTTAGCCCCCTCTGCCGAAGACATGCAGACCATTCTGGACAGGTTGAGTGACCGAGCTGGTTTGTATGGAATGCACTTCGCACTTTCGAAGTGCAGAGTGCTGCTTCAAGACTGGGACATTCCCACCCCTACTTTTCTTTATTGCAGGTAATTCTCTTGAGATTGTGGACAGTTTCACATACTTGTGTAGCACTATCTCATCAGCCTGTAATATTGCTGTTGTGATTTCAATGAGATTAGCAAACGTACCCGTTGTCTTTGTCAAGCTGCGTCATCTCTGGCGTCGGAAAGACGTTTAGTTGTCGCTGAAAGGTAGGGTAAATAATACTTGTGTACGTTCTGTTTTACTGTATGGTTCGGAGACGTGGCCTGTTCGCAAGGAAGATATCAATAAGCTTGCGGTGTTTCACCATCATTGCCTCCGCCAGTTGGCCTACATTAAGTGGACTGGTCGCGTAGGCAATGTGGCCGTGCGCCGGCTCATCTTGCGGAACGCTGGTGATGCGCGATCAATTGGTCAACTAATTACGTTGCATAGCTTGCGATGGTTGGGTCACGTACTCTGTATGTCATCTGATCGTTCACCGTACCTGGCATTATATGCGGAGACTATCAACAGTTGGGTGAAACCGCGTGTTGGTTAAGTATTAACTTGGTCAGGAAATATGAGGACCCTTACTGCTCCATTGAGCGGAGTGGGTAGGTGTCGCCTGCCTGGATGGGGTCCTCGTGATCACTCAAACTGCTGGTTAGAGACAATATCCTAGACGGCGGTTTGTCTCAGTCAATGGCACACCTGCATCCATACCATTTCTAGTTCTTCTGCTTAGTCTTTTTTATTGATTCCCAAACTTCTTCGTAACGTTTTCTTCTGGGATATTCCACAACACTGTTGAGGTGATCGGCGGCCCGAGCCACAATATTTTTGTGTAGGTTCTTGGGTGCTATGAGGATGATGATGATAAGTGAAATATTCACATCTAAAATGAATGCGCATCAAGACTGTGATGCATTTTGTTCTAAATAATGTCGCTTTGCAAGCTGGTTGGTTCGGCTGGTTCATTCCAGGCGCACAGTAGGTATGGGTTGAGGCAATGTAGTTTACTTTTCCTTAATATGTTTATACTTTTACTGACAAACTATAAACGTAGAGCAACGCCGGTTTAATGTTAACCATCTGGGCATTAATATCATTCGAAACGTCAGCAAGTACGCTGTAATTACGTGATTACGTGATTAGGTAATTACGTGGTAACAGATGTTAACCGGTTCGCGCTGACTTCAAATAACCGTGAGATGGCATCGTTAGGAAAACAAGTGCACATCGAAATTGGCCGATGTGAGGTATAATCTGTCTAGCTGTATCAAAGTCATACATGAATTCAACATTAGACGAAGTAGTAAAAACGGTCCTGTATACCGGTTACACACAGTACGCGATAAAATTCCCCGTATTCCCCAATTCTCTTTTACCAGATTTTGTTCAATGAGGAACACCTTTACTACGACGTGGAATCATACCTGTGGTGCATGTGTTACTGATATCGTTCTGTTCACATTCAAGCATCAATGTCATTCTGTGCAGCTTAAGAAGTAATCAGCATAGAATAAAGAACATACGCGGAACATTTGAACGTGAAAAATCACATCTGCAAAGGTATCGATTTCACCAACATTCTGTCTAGTATTCAAGAAGCTACTGAAGGTTATCCTAGAAAAGCTGATTTTGTTTCAGTATGATTATAGCTGGGGTAATTTGAGATGCACTTTCTCCACTGAGAGCCGAATGGCTTTAAGCGTTACAAAGTACTCTTTTTAGATAGCCATGAGTGGAAAATTCTTACAAGAACAACTTTTTTGAAATGTTAGGCGCTTTTTCTAAAACCACAAAGGATACCGAGTGTCATTTTTACCCATCGTTCTTTGCTTAGACACACAATAAGATGGATACTGTTAACAGTTTAACGGCTTGACAGCCAAGGTCGTGAAACGTTTACGTGGTAGTCACTTTAAGTAGGCCTAGATGAGTTGATTTGTGCTCGTACATACCTAGGGAATATATAAGTATGCATGAGTAAAATCAATTAACATACGGATTATTTTATTTCGTTCAGCTGCATTAAGTACGAGATGTATAGTCTTTTGAGAACTTCCGCAAGCAGGTCAAAATTACGTGTAGGTTGCTTAGTAATATTTATTTCCCTCAAATCTCATATCTGTATTAGATCAGTGGTTACAACTTTATGACATATCCTTTTATTTGTCTGTTCCATTACGTTGTGTAAAAATGCACCAAGTTCGAATGAAAATATGGGTGTCTAACTAATTACACGACTTTTGCGCAAAAGACTATGCCTTCAAAATTAGGATCTAACTGCAGGGTAAAGTTAATGGCGGACATAATGTAAATATCGTTCTATGAAAAACTGAAACGCATTAGGACGGAAGTGGATCTCATGGACAGTTTTATAAACTGGGCAATATCACGCAGTCCATCACCAATGACCAATTAGTAAATAGTTCAAGTGTGCTTGGAAAAATTAGTAGACGACGAATTTTTAATATTCGTGGTGCTGATGAGCACGAAAAAAAGTGCACAGGTTCATTGTGAAGACCAAAATTTTCCGACGCCTAATATTTCAGCGTACTAGCCTCTCACGAATGAAGAATAATTTACATGACATCTCATTCCCTGTATGACAATCTCGCCTCTGTTTAACAACTGTCACTTTTTACGGATAGGATTAATGTTGATATGGACATCGCAACTTTAGAAATTGTGTCCCTAGACAGAAGCGGGTGGAATTCGATCATGGAGGCCTCCGTCCGAAGGAAGACCATAGAATACGTCATTTCCCTAGAGGAAATTCAAGCAATAACAGATAACTGTGACGTAACCGAATTTTGAAACCATCTTTAACTGCACCACAATTTGCTGCTTAAGAAGTGAATTACACATCTTCAACTACCCCTGCTTACGAGTCTCAAGGACGTGTTAGATTACCATCTCTCAAGATAAAAAGATATGGTCCTTCGTTAAAAATAACAATGAGATGACGACCTATCATTTAATTCAGACTCATATTCTTTCAAGGCTCACAGATTACCAACGCTATGATACAAACTTTATGTAGTTAACTAAACTGAATGACTTACGTTGTTGTTATTACTGAAATTAATATTTGTTCGGATGGAACGATTGTTAAGTGACTGAACTGGTCTAAAGTTGTCTGCCATTGAACCAGACCATAGCGTTTGTGCAATTCGAAGTCGTCTGAGCGTTTTGAGCTAAAAAGAACAGAATGAGAAAGTGAGAACATGTGTGGAAACCATGTTGAAATTAACCAAATGATGCTGTATTAATTCATTCATTCTACTTACAACTAACGAATAGTACTTGTCCAAACAACGAAGCGAGTATCTTCTGCGTTTATTGGTCCAAGAAATGTTCTTTATAACAAGTAGTTCAAAATCATAAACGGCATGTTTTGGCCGGATAACAAACAAAATATCAACTGCAAGCCTACAAAAGACCCTTCGAAGGTTGAAACGATTTTGCAAGCATCATTAAATATATATCACGTACTACGATAGATGAGTTAAAATTGCTTGGGGTTCAAAAATTTCGGAAAACGGTCGAAAAAAGTTGCTCTTTAATTAGGAATGGAGAAAAAGTTAATTTGGCTCCCTAAAACTGACTTACCTTAACCAAAGAAACATATGACTACCCAATTGAATTTCGACAGGTATTTACTAAATCTTTCAAACACCGTCCGACAACATAGATGAACTCGGTTAGACGATACTAAATAATCTTATCTACTCAGGTCTTAAGAGTTTTTCTGCTCAGGACTGGAGAGAACGATCTATTCCAAGAAAAGTTATATCAGAGCACAAATTACATATAGACTCTCTGCTTCATGAAGAGAATGAGTTGATTTCATGAAATTTAGTTTAAGAAGTGAAGGAGTAAGAGTGAGTATTGTCAATTAAAAGTTCGTAGTTGTGATTCGAAGGGTTTCATATGACAAATTATTTGTTCATATTAACAAAAAACTCGGCCGTAAACATGCACTCGTTTTTCCTAGTTTTTCTGCCAAGAAAGTGCATTAGAATGTTTTTTTCAAAAGTCTAAAAGGGGATGAAAACTCGCAACCTAGATTTGAAAATATGATTACGAAAACGGAGGTTAAAATAATTTGGTATTAAGCTGTATATTCTTAACAACTATCAAAACAGAATGGCTTTCGCTGGCTAACGATAAGTGCTTAGAAATAAAATAACATGCCCTGTTTTTTCAGTGTCCACAACTTTACAAAAAATAGATGTTTCCAATGTTCTTGTTCTTGCTTGAAAGCTGACAATCACGGTAAGTAGAGGAAGTGAAAAATGTCACGATGGTGAGAAAGTAATGTTGAGTGCAGAACTACAAGATTTGTTTTTCCGTGAACCTTTTCATTCATCATGAAAAAACAAACATCTTCTGATGTGAGTATTGAACTAGTGGTTGTAAGTCACATTAAAGTACCGGATGTTGAGGTGACGTGCTGTAAAGTTAATTGTACCCAGAATATTAGACATGCAACAATAAACTCGCTTTGCGTGCTACGCCACGTTTTATTGCCCCCGTTACTGGACAGTCTTATGACTGTTAACGATTTCATTACGCTCGTACTAACTGTGTAAAAAGGACTTTTGACTACAGAGTTTCTGGTTTTATGTCTAAGAGTTTACATTGAATTTTGAGTGATTAGTTGAACCACATTGGGTCTAATGCAAGCAATCTGCAGTGACCTGTATGTATTGACTTCCGTCTTCATCACCGAATATTTCCAGCAATTGTGCTACAAACCGTTTACTGTCTTAGGCAATGTTATATGCTTGCCTAACACTAAACACAAAAATCATAGCGTTCGCTACCTATCAAATGAGTTTTTCGAAAGATCTTTGATAATGTTTTGTTTTCATAAATAAATCAAAACTTGATGGTTATTGTCGAGCTCACCGTTTTTTGATTACTTTACCCAGCACTGTGCGAATAGAAAATGTTATTTTGGTCCATTCCATCTACCACGGTTTTTGATTAATCCAACTGATCAAAGCGTGTCTATCAACTATCGTTCCGGACTTCAAATAACATGAAGATGTGAGGTGACACTGTGATGTTCAACCCACACTCAAATGTTTATCACTTATATGTTGAATGGGTGAAGTTGAAAAGGGTTTATCAAAACTTGCTTCCTTTCAATAGGTTTGGGGATTTATTACAAATTCGAGAACAGAAATTAGCACACGATACTTACTTCGAGCTCGGAAATTGAAATCGGGTAATTTAAAATGATCCAAGTCACAGATTCACAGCAACCTGGAAATGGCAGAGATCCTTCGTAAGTCATATATTCTTGTGTGACAGGAAGCAGCGAACGAAATTCAAGTCCTTTCAGTTGGAACCGCTGACCTGCACAGTTAGAGCAGTTAAAGTTACAACCGAGGTTTGGCGGAGGATAGTTAGTCAACACTAAACAGTGTCATGAGGCTGCGTGATGTGCAGACGTAAAATATTTATCATTTTCTTGTGTTTTTATTCGATTATTCAAGAAGGCAATAAGAGGGAGGTAGGTCTCAAATCAGGAAAACTAACTGAATGAATAAAACGTTAACAGAGCCATGACGAATACTTCATATTCCTCAACCAAACGTAGCTATATTGAAATGTAATGGTTTAACAAGAGCGTGATCTTACGAATGGGCTACTTTTGCTACCTTTGATATTATCAACAACACCTCAATGAACACACGTAAATTTGTGGTCTACATTCAGCTACTCTATGTTTTTTTTTCACTAACGGACTAATATCTGCTTATCCACGAAGTGTAGTTTATCGATACGACAGATGTGGAATTGCCATGAGGGGTTTACTAGCTTTTAATCGATTCAGTTGAACTAAACCAAAGATACTTGCTCCAAGTGTTCGCATTTGAAATATTCTTTTCTCTCCCAGAATGTGAGTAAACAAAACAGTCGAGTGATATTCCATGATTTGTTCCGGGACAAATTCAACCGCATTTCTTTCAGTGCACATTACAGTCCATTCACATATTACTGTGTGAATAGGAACAAGATACCAGAGAAAGCCAATCACTGTCACTAACACAGTAGCGACAACCATAAAAACGGTTGTTATTGAACAAAAATCACAGGTTTTTGAATCTTTGGATGACAACAGCCTCAGCATTGCGCAGTGTTTGCCTGCGCGACGTTGAGTAAATAACGCAAAGTGCTGTCATGTTACATCATTAAAACGTTACTTGCGGCGGATAATGCAGATTCCTTGTGTAGTCTTGCCTCGTACATTTATGTGACCTGTTTTTGACCCACTTCGTGATGTGCTGCATGAACCTGGTTTGTAACTGGTGCTCAGTCCTGCCTACGTAGGATGCTCCGCGTCTACATCGATATTCATAGATAACGTTGGGTTGGCTAGCTCCGGTACCGGTTGTTTCATACGGGGCGTTGGAACCCGGAATGCGCCGAACAGAATCACTGGAAAGACCGCATTGAATGTACTCGCCACAGAACTAACCGGCGACAGAGAATCAGTTAGCATACATTATCACCCTTAAGGGGAAGACGAAGGAATACTGGCTTTTAAACACTGTGTCGAGTCGAATTCCAACGTCAAGGGCTTGCTTAAATCATGCAGTAAACGAAGGAAAGTAACCGTTTAATTGTAGGGTTGTTTTTAACTAGGCCATCTTTTCTTGAACTGTATCTTCAGTCCAAATTATTCTGGCCCAATGAAACAGTGTACGCACCAAATTTTGTTTATAGGATCAAGGAACGAAGCTTTCACAATGTAGGTAGTGATTTGTTCAAGTGCTGTTGCGATGGACGCTTCAGTAGATCGAGCCATCTGCATTTTTGCTGATGCACGTACCAAGGAGTGTTAGACTTCTTTGGTTCTCACCTTCCTTACTAAAATGTGTGTTTGTGTGCCAAGACTTCATTTGACTCATTAAGCTATGCTTGCAGTTGATTGTCTGGGATGAGAAAAATATCACTGTCGTATCACCTGTATAGCTACAATGCAGATAATTTTTCTGGTATTTGTTGCTGAAGCTTTGCTACAAATACGTCTGCCAAAATAAGGTTCAGCATGCTACCCATAGCTACCCCATCAATTTTTATCTAGGCTGAGTCCTGGAAAACGAAGCTGACCGTCTTGGCACAGAACAGCAGTAGTTATTCTAATTCGGTTTCCAGCACTCTAACTTCTAAATTTCGCTACCTTATATAAGAAAACAGAAATTCGATACATTCTTCTGTGGACACGTTTGTAAAAGCAAATATACATCAAATAGGCATAAAAATTTATCCCGACTACTCATTATCCCTAGCAACCCATCAAGTTCAAACCAATCTTCTGACTAGATCTGAGAAATACGGTCTCGAACTGATTTCAGCAGTTTCTCAAACCATTTAGCCACTTTACGTTGTAGGGAATTGGACATAGACAAAGACGGCCGGATTGTCAGCCTGTGTTTGTTTAGTTTTGAATGGTTATATAACTGTGAAACCTGGATTCAAATAGACTGAAGATTTATTGGTTACTTCATTGATGAGGTTCTCTTTAAGTAATATCTGCACTTCCCTGTTGATACTTTGCTCGACGCCTATAGGGATATTGGGTCTTTCATTCTTTTTAACCCTAAGGATATCATCCAGAATGGACTACATCTTATTGATGTAGTCAAATCTATCCAACAAAACTGTCCCCGGTCCTTTATCGGGTTAATGTTTCCCGTACCTTGTTCGCTTTTCCATCCTGGTACTTTAGCGTGTACCTGTAAATAGGCAGCGAAGTTTGTCCGGACATAGGCCCTGGAATATCACCTTACTCCCTCTTTTATTCAAATCCTTCATTTATTGCTTCGGTTAATTTTATGAAGAACAGGAAAAGAAAATCTAATCCAGAACAATCTAGTTAGCGCCTTGACACTAAACTGGTCATCGGTACAAAATGGACGAAGTGAACGCTTGCAGTGCGAAAAAATTTGTGGTTGACAAAATTCGTTTTTTGAATTCTTCATAATGATCGATATGGAGTCGAACAGGTGGCAACTTAGAAATACAAAGATTTTTGTTGTGATTGATCGAGTATTTCAGAATGTTGACGAAAGATATGTCACTTATGGGAACTGGGCAGATAACGCGTCTCGGATAGATGTGAACAGTGGTGGTGTTGTTCGTAGTTCAGGTTGGTGGTTTTGGTATTGGTACGTTTGCCGAGCTTGACATTTAGATTGCATATGTTTCACCACCAAGCGAGGTGACATCATCGTTCCGTAAATATTTCAGCATCTGGTTTTTGATCGTGGAGTTTGCTGAAGTTGGATGGATGCTAGCACTTATAGAGGAGAACGAGTTGACCTCCCAACCTGAATTCTAGTTGGTCACTGCGTTGTTTCTGACTTCTGACCTGATCTACCATTGGTTGATTGTCGTTGCTTCTTAACTTTGAGTCGATGTCCGAACAAATAACCAATCCGATTGAATAACCAATCTGATGGAATTTCATCCGATTTCATTGGCCCAAAATAAGTTTGAGCTAGCTGAGTTTGTCCACTCATTAGAAATTGGGTTAAAAAGACCAAAAAATATTGGTGTAATCGAATCGCAAAAGCGGTAGGGATGCATCATCTTACACTTGCAAAAGATCTGTATTTATTCTCTATGTTCTCTGAATATACCCACCATCAAAATTACTGACTGGTTAACCTAAGCCATGCTTAGGACAGTGTGTTTTGTAAGTAAGGCTATTTTGGTTCAGCGATAACTTGCCTTTTGCTGAACAGTTACTCATGCCGGTGACAAGATTGCCTTGAAGCTGTAGAACGTGTGACTCACAGTTCCATATAGCATAAATATAATGTGTACTCCCAGTATAAATCATCAATGTGCTGCAATTTGACTTGAAGTGGAAAAAAATTATATACATAAAATACCTTAGAGCATAAAGACATTAACAACTGTTACGAGGTCACAATATGACATTCCGCTAAAAGTGTTGAAGTTTTGCCAATAAGAGAAAACGAGCAGAATCAAACAAGAAAGCAACCTATGGTAAATTGTGACGTGCAAGATAGTTAAATTGTTCATTTCAGAACAAATGGGGATATCAAATGCACATTCTAGCAGCTGCCATTCGTATGGCAGGATGCGTGGTCGAATTTTAGCGGATACGCATACTTAATCGGTGCAACAACCATAAGACCTTTCTAGTGCTTCCGGTGAACTACCATTAAACATTTATTGTTCAAGCTGTTCTGCTCTTTCAAAAAACGGTATCTGTTTAAAACGTTACTCTACAAATTCACTGTGACATACCTTTAAAAATAGTTTTCTCAGAAGCAGCCACGACACCAAGTAGATCTTTGTTCGAGGTATTGCTGAGCTGTGGACAGAAGTAGAGAAGGTTTAGTAGTTTCTGTCTTGGTTTTTCACACCGTCTACTCACTTTTATTCGAAATAGGTCTTTTCCGCTGCAGTATGCCTTGTGTTTGGTACGAATATTACTTTGAACCTTGAAGGTAACCATTTTTATCATACTGTTTATTTTTGTAGCAATGTACACTAGGACGTGTACAATTTAATCCAGATCCCAGCTTGTCCAAAAAAATACACGGTAAACAGGTGTTAGGTGGGATAGCGAGTTGTCAGATGTGGTCATGATGGACATGCTGAGTAGTATAATTTGTGGCTGGCCCTAGGCTCATAGCTCGTCACCACGGTAACTATAATGGCTTATCGAGCTGGATTACTCTCCAAAAAAATTATTTATTATATCTGTATAGGATCTAGAGTATTTATGAATAATTTGCACAATAAGTTTGAAACGTGGATAATGCACGCAACTAATCAGTCGACAGAATTGCCTTTGAGTATTCTCTGCGGGTGGTATAGACAAGTCTTTACACGCTTATGAAGTGCTTAATCTCAAGCCTGGTTAAACAGCACAGCGACTGGGCAACTCATATTTAGCGAGACCGAATCATGACCCCGCTTTTTGAAGTGGTGATGAGGAGAGACCACTGGTAATTTTGATAAGCCATTGATGTGGGGAGAACAAGAATAAATCATAATCGATCAAAAACCTTCAATATTGAAAAGAAAGCTGCACGTTAGTGGTCCACAAGCGCACAGAAGCCTGGTCGTTATCGATGTTACTGTAGGCACGATCAACCTGAAATTCTTGCTACTGTGGATGGCCGGTTCGTTTTAATTTCAACGAAATGGAATCCAGCTGTCTTAAGACGTGAACGAGTTGACCTTCGCAGCATTCCTCAGGCACGATACGAAGAGGACTTCCATTAGGCTTAACTTCAGGCCTAAATGGATGGAGCGATGAGGGGCTGTGCGTACTAAGGAGTAGTTTATAGAATCAAATCATCCTGACAGAAAGTTTGATAACTACCTTAAATCATCATGACGGAAGTTTCCCTGTAATACAATTAGTGTTTAGGCGTTTGCGTAGCACGTTGCACCCATCCTTTGTGGGGTACGGACACGATGTAACACTTTGTTTTGAGTGCGATTCCTTCTTTGTGTTCTGGATAAGTTGACTGCAACAGTGTGATAACTGCAATACAAGTGACCAACCACTTACAATTCCGTGTGCGAGTTGTCGGTTCGAAGCGTAACTGCTTATCGGAAACAGCTATCTGGCTGTACTTCCAGACGAACAGAAATAACTTTAGGCTGCCGTTATTGTGATTTGCTATCATGAAGATGTAAATTTATACAATATCGGTTGCTGGGTTATCTGAATGATTTTCATGCAGAAGGTTACGCACGAGTTGTTCGGTTAGCGTCAGTAAAGTACAGAGTATACAGCGATATTCCAATCGAGTGACATAACGTTTATCACTTTAAAACCATAGCTTCATTTTATGTCTGAAAGTAAAGTTGAGAATGGAGGAATGATGAAGCCTGATAAATAAGTAGAGAACTTTAACTTAACTTTCGACTCGAAAGTTAATTTGGCTTCTACGTAGTTGGGGGCATTTGATTCCAGACATTTTTTGATTTCAAATTGAAAATCACGCATATCTGATCGTAGAATTTGCAGTCAGATAGACTTTAAATCAGCTTCTGTCGAAAAGAAACACTAGATCCGAGTCTCGCTCTCATTAGGTATAGTCAGTAGTGCATATTCTTGTCATGACAGGGACTAGAACTTCGTCCACGCTATTATAAGGCAACGGCGTTGATCACTACTCCGATGACCTCACATCAGATTCGACGGAGTTACCAAGTCGGAAGGCTAGACCACTTTTGCTTGTGAGTAGTGATCAGCTTGCCCGACGGTCCTGAGAGCAAACAACATAAATCTGGGATGTCGTCTATTAGTTGTAATGATTGTTACCGATAGGAGAATTAAAAAGGTTGTTGTATCGTTGTACCTATAATGTTCAGTTCCAACTTTCCCGCAGATTATATCGACAAAAAGACGGGGTAGCAATGGGGTCACCATTGGGACCATTACTAGCTGATGTTTTCATGGTAAACATTGAAAGTGGTGCTGTAGCAACCACGATAAACTCATTCACTCCTTACAAACGATATATAGATTATATTATTTGCCTAACTGCTGAATCCATAACCCCCAGGGAAATACTGGAACGGTTCAACTCAGCCGATAGGAATATCCATTTCACCATGGAGCCTGAGTCACACGAAGTTATTTCGTTCTTAGATGTCTTCCTATCCCGCCGCTCAGATGGGACGATACAAAGGAATGTACACCGTAAGTTAACGTGAACCGGACAATATGCGAACTTTTATAGTTTTGTACCATTAAGACAGAAAATTAATCTTATCCTATGTATGATAGACAGGGCTAAGAGAATATGCTCTAATGACACTCTAGAAGAAGAAAAACAATTCATATTTAAAGT
Source organism: Paragonimus heterotremus (assembly GCA_013368495.1). Classification (NCBI taxonomy): domain Eukaryota; kingdom Metazoa; phylum Platyhelminthes; class Trematoda; order Plagiorchiida; family Troglotrematidae; genus Paragonimus; species Paragonimus heterotremus. Next base: position 14,113 of record LUCH01000800.1, read on the forward strand.
ACTAGTTAAAAATGGCTATCCCGAGCAGTTTGTTCACAGGCATATGTCAAATAGCACAAGGTTGAACAATCAGCACACTGTAGAGAAAAAGTTTGTTTATATTTCATCACCTTCTAAGTGCGAAAACGCCTTAGAAAATATAAGCAACAAACCTAGCGTAGCCTTAGGCAAGACCTGTTTTTCAGCAAAACTGCGTGTCCGGTTTAATTCCACACCGATTTTACACCCTCAGTTGAAAGATACATTGCCTGCTCATGCTGCCTCTTACTGTGCATACAATTTCGTTTGTTCCTTTGGAACAAGCTATGTAGGCCGCACGGCACGACGATTGTCTAAGCGCATTCGGGAACATCATCCGGTGTGGCTAACTCGGGGCTTGGCAAAATCCCGCCCGTTTTCTATCGTTGGGCACCTAATAGAGTCCAACCATTCAATCGATCTCAATGAATCATTCCGTCCTATCTGTCGTGCCCTTGGTTTACAATAAAAAAAAAGGGTCAAAGAGCGGCTGCTGGCAGTCGCAGAAGCCATAGCCATCCGCTTACACTCCCCACCACTATGTATTGGAAAGCGGTCTCTCAAAACACTGAATCTTCCATGGCCTGATGTCCACGTTCGGAGCGAACAGATTATGTAATCATGAATGCTATTGATTGAAGTTAACAGACAGTAACCGTGTCTCCTCTGGAGGCGATCGGGCACACTGAACACTGTTCACAAGCAAAATTGTTGGAGCTTCCGGATGTGGTGATTTGTCGGGTCCAATATGGGGCGAATGGCGCAGGGCAGTAATGTGTGCGGTTGTCTCATGAAAGTGTAGCCGGTGTTCAAGTTCTAGTCGTGGCAAGGATATGTATTTGTTGTTTTGCTTGAATCTAAGTTAACTGAAAACGAGTAATAGTGTTAACACTAAACGAACAGCTCATGTACTCCAGTAGCACCCGACAATAGTTTGTGTGCAAATGGAAAGTGTCATTCAAGCACTGGATTATCAGAAGATACTGGCATAAAATGTGGTACGAGCATTTGAAAGAAGTAGCAGCTGAAAGGAATTCACCCTTCCATTGGAATTTGATAATCAGCTTTACAAAATAGTCTAGCATACCGATTTACGAATGAATGCGGCGACTGAAAATTTTCCCTCCCATTGCTTTGAAAGTGAAATTGAGTGCTTTTTGATGCGGACTCATAAAAATGGTCATTCATAAGATAGTTATTTGAGAAGGACGCAGTCGATTTACCTTTCAAGTTAATCGTAAACTGTTTTGTGTATAGACCTATTTTTATGTTCAAGTGAATCGACCGAGTGATGATTGGTATTGTTTTTTGTTGTTGTCGTGTTATAGTTACTAAACTGATGAGAGAAACGCTTTATTGTTCAAATAGAGTGAGGGGGAGAATTCTTTATCAAAAGATCTGGTTCAGCTGCTGCTTCTTGTTTTGTTACCTGTCATATGGAGACCAGAAAGAGAGAAATGGTTCCGAAGTGCTGGAGGTGATAACAAACACCCGCTGGCGGGATTTGAATACCATTGCAAAAGTACTGCTAAAAATAACCACAGCTTAATCCTTCTTCTCATTTATCGCCAGAAGGTAACAAATAGAGTAGACAGCGGTAGTTTCTCAATAACTGTGGGAGAAACTTACGGCGAATTTTAAGTGGTCTTGAAACAGATTTTTGAAATTTGTGTTTACATACTCCAAACTTTGACTGATTTCTCCATTAGTCACAAAGTTTGATTTACATCTCTGGTATTTTTCATAAACTTGTCCGTGTTGTCCTGAAGAGCTTCGCAACTTCAGTTATCAATTAATCGGTCTGTTTATGTACGAGTTATAATTACTGTTGGGTGAAAAATGCTCCTGCTATAGCTTTACATGGCAATTTAACGTCTGCGAGTGCACCAGGTTAAAGGACAATGATTCACAATTCAGCATTCGAAAAAGTACGGAATAAATACGAATATGTTTAGAATATTATCGATTTTCCCTGTGAAGTAATAACACACACAATTTGAAATGCGATGTTTTCCTCGGAAGTGCGTTAAAAATTGAGAATATTTTACTCACAAACTGCATAAAGTCTATCATTTCTGCCGAATATGATTGCATAACTAAGGTTGTATTACGTCCGTTGACTGATACCAACAGTTACAGAACGATAGCTACAAGCGGAATGAACTTTCATTGCTTAACCTGCCTGATAGTCAAATAGACATGCACTGTTCACACAACTTAAACGACTTCCTCCGGACTTGTTATTCATGTACTTCTTGTCGTCTACCGTTTGCGCTCCTGCTTAAATGTACTACTGTCGGTAAGGAGATTGAGGCTTGGGATCGTAGAGTGACTGATTACCGGCTTGACCCTTAATCAGATGAACTTTGCCACAGGTATCCAAAAACGGATAAGTTCTGCCGGTCTGAGGGTGGGCGTTATGAAATATTTTAACCCCTCCCCCCCTGGCACAGAGTTTGCCAACTAATATTTCTCGTTATGCCCAGTATTTTGAAATGTACTTCGTTGCTTTCCAATCTTTAAGAGTATTTCTTGGCTGTGTTGTTGAAGCCAGCCATTGATTAGACGGCAAGTTTCCAGAGGTTGCTTTCTGGTTTATTAAGTTGGAGTACCCGTTTTTAGAATTCCGAAACTGTGGAATGTGGATCTGGATTGTTTTCTTTTTTCGCCTTTTTAGTGCAAAGTTGAAAACTCCAGTTCGACACTGTCATGACAGATAAATAGTTGCAGAGGTTTATACGGCGAGTACAAAACATGTCATTTGAAAGTTCCGGCTATCAACTGTCTTGAGGTATTTATTAATTGGTACTGAATTGCATGAGATGGCTAGCGATTTAGTAGTTAGTAGCTGTGTTTGTGGAACTACGTTTCAGAGTGTTTAACTGAATTTAACCTTAAAATTACACTTAAGACGGTTGGGCCATTTTTAGAAGATAGCACTTCATATCTTATCATGCCGGGAAACTTATTCTTATCCCCCGGCAAGCTGACTCAAGATATGAGATGTCTGAGCGACTGTGCAAAATAACAACGAAGCCGCGTTTGTCTTTCATTCAGAGGGTCTCAGAAACTAACTGTTCTCCAGTTACAGAGATTGGCAAAAGGACAACTTCTAGGGATCCACTAGGGTACAGCTGTTCTGGTTTGACTAAGTTATCTGTGAGGCAGGGAAGATAAGTGAAACGGACTGAAGTGGCCACTGGATGTCCACCGGTCTTCTAGTTATGGTATAATTCATAGAAGAACCTGTTCCTTGCTTGCAAAGTAGTCATAAAGGTTTTAAGTGTTTCACCTTTATGAATAAAGTCTTGCGCTAGCTATGTGATCTTCCGTATGTCCGTGTTTAATTTGTTTATGTGATAGACGTACGACAGCCTGGGAGCGGCTTCGCTTGCACGCGATTCGGCAGAATGGAAGTCACTGGCTGGGATCACACAATGAATTTGAGATGTGTAACTGGAAACACAAGCTGTCCCGTGCTTGCTGTTTGTATCAGCATGCCTATTCGGGTGTTCCTGCGTATCGGCTTACGTGACAGTTCAATCCGGACACGTGTGGCGGCAGACACTATCATGATAATTTGGCATGAATGTCAACATCTGGTTTACTGCCGTCGATGAAGTTAGGGATGATGATACTGAAGACGATGAGGATTGTAAAGTGTATTTTAAATATAACACTTATCACGGTTCAATCAATTAACCAGTATTTTTGACACTGCATCAAAATTTTGAAGTAAAGATGATTTAGCAAACAGTCTGTTTTCGTTTATTCATCTTAGGGTCCATCGCAGTACATTTTTTATCATTACGGTTGTCAAAAGAGCAGAATCAACAGCAGTGTGTCACGTGATTACGTCAACTTGACTTCCGTAGGTGAAAAAACTTTTGATCTGATTTTGTGATTTTGTTTGCTTAACAACCGTGTTGAGTAAGTGGTCCGATGGTGAATAACTGCAAACATACTGTTTGTCACCTGATCGTTTACTTCTTTTGAGTCATTAGATATAATTGGAGATGCATCAAACCCTCCTTCAGGTGGCTGTGGATAAATGGTTTCAAAATTGAAATGTACGAAACTTTCTTTGGAAAAGGCAACACATTGGGGAGATGAAAAATATTAACATGCATTCAGAAGTGCAATGCGGTCCATAGAACACACAAGTTTTAGTCTGGAAACCGTGATTGTACTGGGTCAAACTCACTCGAAGGAAGACACTGATAGCAACCAAACCGTGAGGTTGTACAGCAGCCTGTGAGTAGTTTCCATACAGTTCACCATTGAATGCGTATATCTGTAACTAGATAGAGAAAACTTTGTTTACTCACCATGGCTGTTCAAGGGAATTTTGATACTTACGTAGGATGTCATTATAGAACGACAGTGAAATGTAGGGAGGGACAAAATCGGTTGTCAAAGTGGTCAGAGAAAGAGCTCAAACAACTACCCTCATCCGTGGGCTGTGTCGTCTCAAATATGCTCATTACGTTAATGACAATAAAGACATATAGGCGAATATATGTTTTCGATAATTCATCTTCAGGCCGGTACAATTATATAAGGAGTTAATAGAGTTAGATCGTGATATCGATCAGACCTATTAAAGAGAAACTAGGTTACTGGTCAGTCACTTGGCGATGACTTGATTGGTCGGTTACGTCACGCTTATCCATTGGTTTGACAGCGCAGGTTGGCCATCGATCCGGTGGATTTGTGGCCATGGTAGAAAAACGTATAATTATATCCTGTCTACTTCTTCCGGATGTCTCACCGACGTCAACAGGGTTTAAACGGTTTAAGGTGGTTTGCTGAATAGCTTTTATTCTGTTTTGAAACTGTTCATGTCATCTGGGCCAAATTACTAGATGAATGTGAGATTTTTGCCAACACAGGAAGAGCACTTCTGTTGCAACATTTCAACCCTCATTTTGTTGCGTTGGTCATATACTGAAACTAAGCTCGCTAAATAAAACGTGTTAAGTAGTAACAGGCTAACAAGCTGATTCATCATAAAGTGTGTCGATGTTGATAACAAAGCAGACATATAACTTGAGTCAGCGATCTTTGTGCAAAATGGATAGGTAAGTATGGGTTATTTAACATAGCCTCTGAGCACATGTGCCTGTTGATATGTGAGTTTCAGTATAAACTTGATTAATTGATGTATGACGATGGTTTAGTTGTGATCATCAGCTATTCTTCTCCCTCTCCATGGTCACAGCTGTAGATTCAGAGTATAGAACAACTAAACTTTGTGTTCAACAGGCAAAAGAATCCAACACTGCAAACACTGCGTTTGTTTAAACATGTCATACGACAGATTAGTGATATAAGTAAACGACCGACTATTCTTTGATACATATCCCCACTGGACACGAGTAATGGTCAATGTGGGCATGTAAAGATTTTAACTGCTCCCATTAACTGAGTATCAAACTACCATAACTATAACGTTTCTGGAGCGACGACCGCAGGTTATACGATACCTACCTTACATTCGCTTTTTTAAAACAAAGCTACTAATATGAAAATGCTTCTCAATGTTTGAGCACGAACGGAATTTTTGTTTACTTTCCATTCAATAGGTATAAATTGAATAGGATCACGTGAGCAAAGCTTTTTTCTGAATGCTAGTTACCAGTTGGAATTCTGTGCAATTTGGCTGTCAACACTGCTGAAGTGGGACGGAAGATCAGTTTGTATCTGTTGAGTTTTGTTTTGAGTAGTAAAAATTACGCTCAGGGGAGTAACATTAACAGCATGAAACAGAATTGTGTTAAAAAACGATGCCAATACTCTGAAGTGACTTCAGTAAAGAAGCTGTGAGTATAGTGATGTTGGAATATGAAATGTCCACAAAGAGATGCAACACTTGAGAAGGAATACGTACGCCAAATGTTTAGGGAGATGTAATGAAACTCTTTGCGGATTCTCTACGTACTTTTGCTTCTTCTGTCAGAAGTGTGAGTTGCTGAGAATAAATAATATTTACGGTTAACAGAACCCACCTCTCCTGGCAATGAACGCCCATCAATTCTGTGATCCGACCCTCTGGAAGACACCGAACCAAACTTGATGCGCATAGAAAATACCTGGAAGCGATAAGACAATGGACCTCCACTGACAACCACATCATCAGACAGGACGGACAGCTGAAGGTCTTGACCAATGTTTTCTACAATAAGCTCCAGCTGGAAAGTAAATATTTTTGAGTAAATACACCAGGTAAAAGCATAACCCAAATTTTTCACGTCATATAATCTTTCTAGTCAACCTCTTTTATAAAATAACCTCGAACTTTAGTTTCACTATAGTTAGGACTCATCAGTAGTGCACAGCTCTGGCTGTTGACCGTTAACCAATACATCATTCAGTGATTCAAATCATGGCGATGATTTAAACCCAAATGAGAAGTTTCGTCTGTGAAGCTATCGATCGCGATTTCCATATCTCCTCTGAAAACCACCGGGCAACCTGACTCAAGCGAACATGATTAAAAGTTCAGATAAGTTGCTCGGGTCCTACCACATATGAGGTCAACGGCTCACAGATCAACATTGCTGCCTCCTGGAAACGAGGCCAGAGTTCAAGCCTCGTCTGTGGTAAGGAAAGATAAGCTTCAACAAAAGGAAACTAGAGGCTAGCGTTTCATTCTTAAAATGGATAATTTGTAAGTTTATTTTCACGCATAAATTATGGTTTAGTTCGAATGGTACTTAAAGAGTCTAACTGCAATAAATTGCTTCAGCTACGTTTACCTGAATAGGCAAGAAGGTAACGTAATGCAATTTTAAGAACTGATCCAACTTGTTTGCGAATAATCTAGTGAACGATTAAATTACGTGTGAACAAAAGGACATCCAAAGCACCATTCCCGAGCAGAAACTATTTCACATACAGTTGACGATCGAACATTTTGGTAGTTAGTCACAAGCAAAACTGGCTCAGTGCCCAATCACTCTGATTTGTCTTGTTCAAAACGTATCCAAGGGCGTAACAGTCAACACGGTTTATTAGCGAACACGTTTTTTGGTGTTGAAATCTCGTTGGATGAGAACACATGAACTACCGACATGCTTTGACACATGCAAAATTAGAGAAGTTATTTTTCTAAAAAAGCCGGTCACAATATCTTTTCGGATGGGGAATGTGCAGTTATGTATGAGTGATGTACGAATTATAAAAGTGAAGTACCAGACTGTTCAACAATAATATTTGAGACCACCTGTTGTTAGACAAAAAGATAAAATGAAGACAACCGTTTAACACAATACTGTTTGTAATGGAGCGGTCAGAATTGTATGGATTGTATACAATGAAAAGTCGTAAACTGAAAATTCGTTTAGCCTTAAAGCCCCAGTGGTTTCGCCAAAATTAAGTGAACCGATTCAAGTTAAAAAGTGTTGAGACAACAAGCTATTCGTTTGGTTTCATTAAGCTTTATTGAACAGAGATTCCAAGGTCGGCGAATCCAGCTTAGTCATTCAATCCTGAAATATTGATCACTCTGTTCTTGCTCTCAAATTTCTTTGCCTCCCTTTGTGTCCATTAACCAAAGGAACAGCATGTTCAAACGCCGTTCGAATCCAGCCGAAATTAATCGACTGTCTTGAACAGGCAGACAGTAATAACAGCAACAAACCGCCTTGGTCATTCCAGGTGAATGTACTTTCAGTCAACGTAAGTAAACTAGTAGCATCTTTTACTCGCCATGTTCACGTCAGCAAAGTGATGCTAACTGCCACGTCTGTTTTTGTACTAACCACACGTTTATGCATAACCGGTAAAATCACATTTTTATACATCTCACAGTAAATACAAATATTTTTAGGATGTGTGCGCAGTTTCTACCTGTGGCAAAGCTGAGGAGAAAATTTAACAGCATCTGGGACAAATTACAGGTAGATGTTTTATCTATATTCGAAAATAAGAACATACCAATAAGTTTTCAGTGCTTCTAAAAATGATATTCAATCACGGTCACAAAACAATTGAGAACAGCTAAAATGTAGTCATATTCCTTAACCGTGCTTATAAGTGACGGTTAGTACGATTAATAGCTAAATTCAAACATATATCTGGAATTTTGGAAGTGACAAAAGCATGCTATATCTACAAACAAATAGTGACTGCGACCAATTCTGTCACCACTGTGGACATCACCATAAGACCGAAGAATCGTAAGTCAACGGTGCAAAAACATCATCGTCCGTCAGTGTGCAATTAAGAATTTTCAAGTTGTGTGGCGCTTTGAGATCATCATCAGCCTCAGGCTTTACATATGTAAATGGTTAAGACTAATGAAGATAAGTGTATGCAAACATGTCAGTTGTGAATGCTTCATCCCCTTGGATGGTGGAACATTTAGCATAAGGCGGCTGAGTGAGACAGGCTTCAACAAGGTTTGATTTTCCATTTTAAGGGGACCTGTAAGCCATTAGTGGGTTATATATGTATGTAAATAAGGAGTGGGGTAACAGGACCGACCACATTCACCCACTGACATCGTCATTTCCTGGCTTGGTAGAGAGTAGATTAAACGACTGACACTTGTAAGCAACGATCGACTACATGCCGACATCATTAACCCAGCCTGGTTTTTTTAAATTGTCTAATTGAGCAAGACAGCTATACGCCACTTCTCTCCAGCCTTGTTTCATCAAACGAGAAGTTTTTGGACTGTATCAGATATCTAGATAGAATGAAAACATTTTGAACATTGCTATTTACACTGCGCTGAGTTTAGCCCGAAATAAGTTGACAACAGATGGTTCGTGACTGGCAGGAAACTATTGGAGGGGAGATCACACCAACAGACTAAAAGTGACTCTAGATCAGCCAGCTGATATATACTGTGTCGCAAAACAACACGGACAGATTGGTAAGCCGTATGATTACGTAACATAATTTCAAGAATGAAATCAAACAGATTTTACCTTTTGCTAAACATGTTTTTGCTAAATAGATGGAAAATAACAAGACGTTTTGAAAAAGTTGTAACACTCGACGTTTCAACCACCTCGGGTGTCTTCCTCAGGAGTGTTATGATCGAAGTCACAACAATTCTGAGGAAGGCCATCCGAAGTGGTTGAAACCTAGAGTATTACAACTTGCCCACAACGCTGTAATATTCTCAGTCCGTTCATCAATAAGCGTCATAATGTTAGAGAAATTCATTCAACAATTCAAAAAATGGCGATCTGTTGTTTTAATCTGTACTAACCGCACGCATGGCAGAGAGCGACGGTTTTCGACTTGATCAAGTAACGTTTTGTATTTCAAATGGAAGATGCGATTGGCATTAGAAGTAGGGACTGAATCCGTTGTAAGGAATCCAAACTACTATCGTATAAATTATACAAATGTTCATCTTAGCAATTCACAAAATATACACATCCTAAAGATCACTTGTTCGGAGATAGTCTGTAAGGGGATCATGGATCGATTGATGAACCGGGTGATGTTAGGACGAAACAAATGTCTCTGCGTCTGAGTACAACGTAGTTTTTATTGAGAGACCAGTACATTTTTGAGCAAATGTTGACACTCAGTCTGTCCAGTAAAACTGGGCGGTAGTGCTTTATATGAATGCACAGAAGCAGGAGGAAATATGTCTGTCAACGAAACAACACTGTCGCGAAAATCCCAAGGGAGAAAAGAAAATAAAGCAATGGTTAATTTTCAAAAGTCAGACGAAAACTGTTTTGAGTGAATTTGCTAAGCCACGTACAACTTAATGAATCCAAGCTTGCAAATAAAAGGCAAAATTACACAGAACCTCTAGATGTAACACTGGAATAAAATCGCAACAAGTCCGACTGTAGAAGGATCACAGCTTTGGCTAATTATATGCTTTGCCATGAAAAATTTGATAGATATCTCTTTCTTTTGTCCGCAGTCACTACAATTCATCCAGAATTGTAACCTTCAACAACCAACGAAGGCTTTAATTTTGTGACGAGAATTTTGCATATAATTTGCAAATTTAGCCTGCGCTGGCATTTCACACACGCTGAACCTGAGCACATACGTTGCCTTCATTTTTTGTTATAGGTTGGTTGACCGAGTAGGTGTCCGTTGGGCACACAGTTTATACGTTCTTGTTGGTCACTGATAAGCGTATCAATTAATTTTGGTGTCTGGTAAGTTCAGACGGTAGTGTATGTTGATGGAACCAGTTCAGTAAACGTGAAACCATCACAAGTGACTAAGTTTCGAACTGAGGCAAATCTCAGGGATGCCGATGATACGAGGAAATGCGGCTAATTTTAACGCCAACTATAAATTGTGTGCGGTCATTTGTCAAGCATTACGATACACCTTTGTATAGCTGTTTCTCAAAGAACGTAACGTCCTTTTCCATTTCGGTCAATTTGAAGAAATTATAGCTTGGGGAAAGTTGTAAATGTGTACATAACGTACTGTGTATTATTTGTGAGATAAATAAGATGTATACATTAGTTTTCAACTACACGAGCCCCTACTTTATCCTGGATATTCAGTCACCATAAGGCTTGGTTAAGAAAACACGTGACGCAGTTTGAACACAGTTTACAAAGTACTATTAACAAAACGGATTCACTTATTAGGCGTATATAAACAGTGTACGAGATTCTATTCATTCAACAGTGATCATTAGGAGTATTGGAAGCTTGAGGAAACCAGCAGTTTCAACCAGTCAGGCATCTATTGACCGGCTTCTAATTAATGGTGTGACTTGCTTTCAACACAAACTCGTTCTGTCAAGTACACATGATCCGCATAACATTGAACTGAATTAACTATATAGGTCTCAGCTCAGTCTCGATGTTACGTTTCTGAAATCCGACAATTTGATGTAACATTACCACCAATACTTAACGACAAACTATTTCCATTTTTTACGGAAAAGACAAGCTGTTGCAGCGAGTACAAAGAAGAAAGAAAGCAGGAAAATTTCACGCAGGCTAGCCAGTTCATTGTGTCCCAACATGTACTGCGCCTGAAAAGCAACATTTCCTTCAGTCGCTGACAGAGACAGACAAAACCGGGGCCACTGACTGGTTCTGCTCTTGCGGCTACATAATAAACTAATGCAAGAGTGAACAAAAATGAAAGTAACACCTACATAAAATGACTTCACAGCGCTCCGAATTGTTGATATACTTGAAGTTCACAGGTCAGAATTATACAGCAGTCTTTTGTAAGGTAATACCTATCAAAGTAAAGAAGAGCCGTCAGTGCCAAAGTTGCTGATTAAAAGTTTGAAAGATTTTTCGAGTAGTTAGGTAGAAAAAAGAAATGACGTTAAAAATGGTCAAATTTAATCGAGGAATGAATGATAGTACGTGGTCACGGGTGTCTGAAAGGTTATATCAATTGAACAGTTTATGACATAATGGCCCGAGTTGTTACCAGTGTTTCAAGAATGGGTCCCACGATTTCCGTGTAGGCGATACATTACGGTTGGCTACAGTTAGCAAGACAAGTAAATGAGTGGTCACCTCAACCAAACCATGATTTCCATACCCAAATCTTAAGAACGCCGCATCGCAATCCGATTATACGAATGAATATCATGAGAATGATGCAAAACAGAGAGAGCAGCCGACAACTGGAAAGTAGAGAACTTGTCACTTCTTAAAAGCCATAGCCATCAGGCCTAGGCTAAGGATTGTTCACGCTGCATGGGTTTCTTCCTTGTTGCATAAAAGCCCCTCATAATGGGATCATGTGAAACGTCCTTGATCAGACATCGGGGTGTTTAACGTTGATTAATGAGCAGTTCTTCTACTCGTGGAATGGACGAAGCCCAGACAGTAACACAGAACCTTGGAATGGCCGGGTACCGTGGCGTAGTTGGGTGTGGATGTGGCTGATTGGCGTATCTGGGGAAGTAGGAGCCACTAGTGGAGAAACGACGGACTGTATAATCCATAAGTCTGACAGCAGTGCAGTGGACTTGAGTGAAGAATGACGTGTGCTCCATCTCTTAAACTGCACGGCGTTTCACCAGCTAGGTCAGCCAGCACAAATTTGCAGGCACTTGGGTGAGTTCATTCAGTGGTGAGGGAAGATGAAGTTGGTGGTTTGTGAAATTTGTTTCAGGCGAAGGAGCTTTCTAAATGGACCACCTTGTCGAAAAGACAATATGTAGTTCATATTCCAGTCGATTTTCATGGACTCATTTCTGCAAGATGTCATAGCGTGTTCATGATAAAAAGAGAAGACACTTAGCTTGGTCTTCTGAGTGTTGAGCTCAGGTTCGGTTATATCCAAGATATGGAATTTGGCTCCAAGCTTTTCTAAGGGATGCATCGGATTTTTCCGACAGGATTTGTTAGGCGGTGTCGGCGAAACCACTGAAGGCGATGTCGTAGAGGTGGTAACTGTCGCGTACTGTGCTAACCAAACGAGAGGAAACCAGAACAGGAATCTGAACGACACTAAGCAATCTCAATTCATTGGAAAAATAGCAATCTTTTTATAGGTTAACAATAATACTCAACGTAACATCTGATCGACATTTCTGGTTGATTGGTGCCGATCGATTGCAATCCGGCTTACAACAGTTTGTGTGAGTGCTGATCAGCTGAATCTTCATCACTCAGAAAATTACTCCAGTCCAATCTCATTGCAGTAAACAAGCCGAGTCATCGATTGAGTTGGAACTCCATCTAGAGAAAAGCCACGCTGCAACCACAGAATAGACGTCAAACGCGGCCGATGCGGTTTAAAAGTAACTAACAGTATGTGCTAGGGATGCCTGTGTTGATTTGATGCTTGTGTGCTGTTAGCTAAGGCCAAACGTTTTGCATATGTAAATGACAACTGCACGAACTGGAAGATAATGAACGGAAAGTATGAAGTGGAACATGAAGTAGTGTAACTGTCTTAAAGTAAATACCACAAAGTGGAACAGAAAACTGGAAAACAGACAACTGCAAGCGCGTGTTCCAACAACCACTGTCTTTTGGAAACGACGTGTCAACGTTTAATGTGCGGCAAATGCTATCACTTCACTAGAAGAGATGAAGTTGTCCTGCTTGTGAACAAGCGTCAATCCTAATGGACACAAATGAACTGAGCAGCTCTCACTAGATGCTGGTTTAAATATTCTGGTAGGGCATTTGTTTTAGTTGCTCTAACATTTCGTTAACAAATTTTCTAAGTCTGAAAAGCGGTATTCTCTGCACTTCGGAGTGTGACATACTTATCCAATGCTTGGATCGACCAGTAATCGGACCGGAGACAGGGTCGTGATGAATAGTTTCTTACCTGTGCGCAGCCGAGTCTATACTACATAAGCTAAGAAGTCGCTGAAATTACTCAGCTGCTTGAAGTTTATCTCATAAGCCATACTGTGATAGCCGAGAAAGGTTGAATAGCTGTGTGGCTGACCTTCTGTATTCGTTTTCTGCTGGTCTCAGTTTTCTTCCCCAAATAACCAAGTCGCCGAGTGATCATGAGCCACACGTACAAAAGCAAGTGAGAAGCATGCAAGTTCAGCTTGGAGTTTGTGCATACTATGATTAAAATATTGTATAAAAAGGGCTTACGAATGCTAACAGTTCGTTGTTGGGTGTGAGAGCTTCACTGCTTGGTTCAAGCTGGGCCACCACATTCTGGATCAAACTCATAAACCAGTCACAGTATCCAGCTTCCTAGTAGTGCGCACTCGAGCACAGTTTCCGCTTTGGGTTGACGGCTCCACTGGTAGTGTGAGTGCAGTCTAACACTCCAAGCCAATTCCGTTTCTCTCAAACGAATGACCCGAGGATTTCTATCAAGGTTGGTAATGGAATCCACATTGAATGTGACATAGTGCTAACAGCTTGTCGACAATTTTTAGCGCATATACTGAATTTCACTAAAATGTTGCAACCTGTGAGTTTCGTGTGTTAGAGGTCGATATTGCTGTATTAGACGGAATGTTCATGCTTTCTATGTTGGCAGAGACCAAACATTCGACGGAATCGAATACTTGGAGTGTCTGAGAACCCACATCTTGTTTTCGGTTGTCATCGTGTTGACTTGCATAAACAAGAGCCCACAAATAAGCATTGGTTTGAAATATCTGACACACTAAGCTTGCCTCTTTATTTACAACTGGATGCAAAAGCAAAGTGTCCGACCGAACTTGCGCTTTTATGCTTCAACTTAAAGACCACTTGAAAACGATGTTGATCATATCTGGGTTTGCTGAATACAGTCGTTAGTAGTTTGCATCGAGTCTGGCCGAGTGGCGCACCGCTTCCCTCTCGACACCTACTTCAAGGCGCGCAGCAGCCTGGTCTGGCATTTTGCGTACTTTAGTTGATATATAGCACTCAATCAACGATAGTTGAAAGTATGTTGTGCACAGCGGACAACATACCTGTTTTAATGAACGAAAAATGTTGATACGTCTCGTGGAAAATCTACATTCATAAGTGATACGCAATTCACGAGGAGTAATGCTGGGTTCTCTAAAGTGGTTTCCAAATGAAAAACTCCTAATCTATTCCAACCACGGTTCAGATGATCCCGGAGTCTAAAGGAGACGACAACCGAATACCAAGTTTTTTCTCAGTCATCGAACTAAATGTGTCTGGCTAGTTGTAGAAACTTAGTAACCTTCAGTTCCGTTATTTTGTTATTGTCGTACTGATTTCATCGACCATGCCCTTACTTCAAAAAAGGAGCAGTACCCGAATAAGAGACTTAACTCTGCTGTTTTCTGAATACTAATCTTTGCCACTTGAGACTAACGACCACCAACAAGTTGTATTTTATCATACATTCTGTTCTGTGGTCTTCTTTGTTTTAGATATTGTTTTTCAAAACTATTTCAGAAACTTTCGTCCACATTTCACTATAATTGACATCCTAAAAGTAGAAGAAGATTTTCCTGCACCAAATTTGAACAGACGTCAGAAACAGCTTTTCGAACAATGTATCTCTCGAGCACATTTCGTTGCATTTCATCAAGTACATCCTGCAATCTGCAGGTTTTTGTAGCCAAGTTCAGTTGACACTGTGAAGCTAAACTACAAATCCAACAATCAAACAAACACACGTACACACACGTATCTATGCCCATCAGTTACCGGGGCAGCCTGATGGTGCTGTAGAAGTATTTCTGTATACAGAGGTGTGGCTTTCATTTTCCAGTTGCTACCGTCTCCGCGAACCGGAGTGGCCTTCGATTTTTGTTGTCTAACATCTGAAACGCATTCTCCAGGTTCATATGGGGCAGACATGTCAACAACTATCTTTCGATCGGTGAAGCTGGTTCCTTGTGATTTATCACATTCCGACATTTTGGTATTCATGAGCGTATTGCTAGCACAAACTGAAATGTGTTAGTTGACCAGATTACGTAACTGCCGTTCCATTCTCTCTGTGTAAGCGGCCCAGCTCTAACAGGAGAATTCAAGGATGATGTAAGATTTAGTGATAAGCGGCAGCAGCTTTTTCGGCGGTTTTGTTGTTTAGCTTCACAATGTTCATTGAACTTTGATATATAAACCCGCAGACTGCAATGTGCACCTGAGGAGATGCAACGAAATGTGTTCGCGAGATAAATTTTGCAAAAATCTGTTCTTGACGTTTTTGTTCAAACCTGAACGTAGTTTTAAATTCTGTTACAGCAAACCTGAAGTTTAGTTTCACACCGTATTATTCATATGGCCTTTAAGGATTACTCCCAAGTTACTGATGAGTAGTCGGGGATTTGGTTGATTTCAAGTTGAATATCACCCACAGTTGATCGCAGCTTTCGTATTCCCGTGGACTTTACATTTCACCCCTTTCAAAACAAAGCACTAGACTCGAGTTTCGTTCTCACTATAGCTCGTCAGTAGTACATATCCTCGCCCTAAATTGAAACCGATAATGCGGTCTATCAGAAATGAAGAGTACTTGTGAACAGTACAGCGTGGTACAATGTAATACAGAAAAACATAATCTGACTGAATTAAACAAAATGGGCTTACTTGCTCGTCTCTGCCGGAAATAACCATCGACTTCAACGAATGGTCGTAGACTAATCTTTCAGTTTGTATATCGATTGGTGATTGCTGTCTGCCTTGTTGACAAAATGGCCAGAGAGTCTTCTTTTGATGGTTCTCTTGTGTGGACTTTGTTCCCCAAGCTTCCGGACCTGTATAAAGTTGAAGTAGGGATTGTATGAAACTGGCTGTCACACCCGTGAAAAAAAATCTGCTGGATGAAATTGAAAATGCCGCAATCGAACAACAAAGCCTGTTTTAAGCCTATCTGTTGTGTTTATAATTGAAATACCACTTTGTAAGTTTTTGTTTTAAAGTTGCGTCTACAGTAACTATTTACATATAATGTAGCAATAATGAAACTGTAGCAATAGTGTTAGACATATCTGATCAGTAATTTTTCTGAGAATGTCATTTTTCCAATGTCACTTGAAATTTATAGCACAGAACGTGATGAAGCGGACGTCACTTTCAGAAACATTTAAACAAATATGAAACGTGCATAAAGATTTGGCCTCTTGATATTAGTACTTCAATTCAGTGGCTATAATCCAGTCAATAACCAATGCTGAACATGACTCTTAACACCTTTTGGTGTTATTGATCACATTTTATCGATTAGCACTTTAAATCGTTGACTGACAGATTACTATTATTCCAGTCATTCCAAACGGAATGCAACCAACCAGAACCAGAGAAGTGAAGTTCTTATCTAATCCGATACAGGAGCGAATAAAGTCAGAGTTTACAAGTGAATAAACAAGTTGCAAGTACTTTTTTCATTTGCCATTCTCTGTATGGCATGACTGAAAAATTGAGGAGAAGGAGAAACCTTCAAAAATGAGATCATAAAGCATTAGTTAAGGAAGTCCAACCTATAGCAGTAAATGCCTTTCCACCGAAAAATAAGTTCCGCAACTACTACTAAATAAGACTTAAGGTCTATGGCATAACAGCAAATGTGAATACTGTTGTTCAATGATTGAAATATGAAGCATCGTTACCAGTGCAGAGAACATCAAATCAGCCACAGTTTTGTCTGAACGACATAATCCTTAGCAATGAATATTTCTAAACTGAATGTCTGCGATGGCTGTAACAACTTATATAAGTGTTAAACACTTGCCGACATGTCGAATGGTAAACAACCGTTGAAAAGCTAGTCCTGTATATTGAACACGTAGAAAACTGTCGTATGCAAGTTACTGACCTTATAATCAAACAGCGCATCGTAAGGCATTCAAGATTAAACGTTTGACAATGCAAATTTTTTGTTTTCTGTTTGAATCCCAACAGATATATCTTCAATTACGATCAGCAACCCTCAACTTATTAAGCACATCTTACTTGTTCGCTTTTTAAAAACAGATAAAACGTACACAGAAAAAAACATCAGGCATATCGCTTCAGGCGGTTGATATTTGGAAGAATTCGTAGACCATTAACAGTCACAGTGGATGCACACGGTTCACCTCGGCAATGAAGCAAAGGAAGTAAACCGTTAGATGATAGCCGAATGATCATATGACGTGCAAACATATGGCGTGATTATTAAGGACTTGCACGGAACAGATAACTGCAGACGGAATTTGAAAGTATAACCGTAATCCAACACACAGGGCAAAATATGGTCGAATTAGGCAACTGCAGTGAGATCACCTTCGACGTCCCTAATATCCTAAACTCTCTGTGACGTGATAGTTACCTTGCCAGTTCCACCACGCCGGTTCACATTACATTGTGAATGTAAATTAACAACAAACCACCAGGCGTAGGTATCGCAGTTTTGCTCGTAGTGGTATAATGAATCCACCCCTTCTCTACTATTGTAGGCTACATTCACTAGGATAACAGTGTTTTAGCTACTACCGTTGGGAACGCCGCCCAACCAGACGGACACTTGTTTGAATCCTGAAGGTCAACTGGAATTTCCGTTGACACTCGTCCTCTCTGGCGGCTGTCGTCGTGCGGTTGTGCTGAAGGTTCTGTCACGTCCGTTTCCCTAACACCCTTAATCGTTGCGTTGAAGTCCGCTTGTGGACTGTGAGGTGATAAATAAATGAAGTTTGTCTGCAGATTCACCGTCTTCTGACTGCGACTTCCGATCCGCGTTAATATAAGGCTGGGGAAAACTGGGTGTACGAGCCTCGGAGCTAGCATCGCGAAACTACTACCCATCTAAGGTCTGTTGACCAACCCTGTCAGAATGTTAACAAGAATTGTTCATAAACATTAAGAGATAGACAGGGACCCAAAGAAATATGAATCCGAAAATTCGAAAAATTCGGTTAATTCGAACGTGAATTGTTCTCTGGGGTAAAAGATTTGGGTAAAACGGGCCAATCACTGAATGTATTTAACTTGTGTGTAATTAAGGTCTTCATATTCTCAGTTATCTCATTATGAGACCGCCGGATATCTCTAGAGCCTCACAAAAGTTTAACAGTTGTGCATCCAGTTTGTTTTTGGATAGATCAGTCTAACTGAATACAAGCCATGAGACGATGTCCTGTAACCGTACAAGTTAGTTATGTAAAAACTGAAGAATTTTTTCATCCATCAGATCAGAAGGCACGTAGATCAGAACAGTATAGAGAGAAGGTGGTTAGGTGGGCGACAATATTTTAGTTGCCTGAAGAACTTACTTAGCATTCCGTGGTGATTTTCCTCCGTGACCGAACATTGTCTGTAATTACTGTTTTACTCCATAAATGATTATGTTGTACATGTTGTTGTTTACACGAAGTTTTCGCTGGCTAATCTGAAGCATTATCATTACTGCGTAGAAACTAGCTCCGGGTTTGAGATAAGTATATGTTCGATTACAGCTGCGTATTTCTAACTACCACAACTGACGTCGTGAACAGGATATTTCTTATGATGCATTTCTAGAGTTTGGAAAATTTGAACATCCACTCAAAATTATGGGAAACTGAAGTTTATATGGAATACCCTGAAATGTAGTGGATTGACGGTACATATATGAAGGTGGAGAAGAAAGCACCATTGACAAGGCTATTTACGCTTTGATTAGAAATCTGGTGATTCCTGATCCGCCTCTCTCACTTCGATACGCTTCGCTGAATCACCCGCTACTCAGACACGTTCAACCAGTCAATCTCGAATCTGAGGAAAGAACGAAATTCCATACTTTAATGAGAAAAGAAAACTAAGAAACCCGTGCATTTGTTTTTGTTACTTCAAGCTGATGCAGCAGGATGTAATATCGGTGACCAACTGCAGATTCAGCTATGAGACCAGCTGATCCCGTGGATCAATAACCCTGGCCTTCACAAAAGTTTTTATCAATGAGAAGAGCATTTGTCCAATCCGCTGGAGCTGTCTGTTAACAGGTTCGGGATGCTAATTCCGCAGTGAATAGGAAACCAGCTGTGTTATATAACTTCAACAATGTTGGGAAGCAGACACATCAACAGTAGTGGCGGTCACAAAAGTTAACTTATCACTAAAATGCAGCAGTTAACCCACATTATTTTGATCCGAATTCTGTCCACCAGTGGGATAACTGCAAGTCATATGGTCACGAGCATGCTTGCCTTATTTGTCCATCTTACAACTCCAAATGCTATGTGTGTTTCAAGGGATGACACATTCAAGTCATCTGTCTTTGTTCGAAGACCTGTTTGGTCCGGACTGCTTTAAAAGGGCAGTTACTCATCTGACTTTCAGTCTATTGTCATTATTATAACTTCTTCTGATTCTATTTTATCTACGCACCGAATAACAGTCACTTGTTGTTAACAGTGGTCCAAACATTTCTCCCGTTTTTAAGCCGGTAGTGTTGAATTTTTTATTTCTGTTGCATGGAGCAGCCAGAACCTTCTGTTGTCTTGAAGGCTGCTAATATTTATGTCAAAGATACTATTGGGCATACGTTATCTACTCATAGCAATTTTGAACTTTCATCCACAGATCGTCACTTATACATGTCCATTGATAAAAAAGATTCTGTTCCTTCTGTTATTGACTCTAGCTGCGTGATAACTTTAAAATCCTCTTTTGTACTGTCCGCTCGGTCTTGAGAGACTGAAAATGTTATTTCTAAGTCTGCTTCAGATTTGAATTATGTTGGCGGAGAAGTATCTGCAATCGAGTAGGCGCAGACCAAAACTCCTGAACGTATGAATAAGAAGCAGCGTCATCACTACAACGCGGACTTTCATTTGAACTGCAGCGGATGTAACAATTTCAGTTCATAATTAAACTGTGTGTTATTGTTGTTTTGCTACAGGAATAATGAGGTTGGACAGATTACTGAGTACATTAAGATTTATTTGGCTAACGTGTTGCATTATTATTACTGAAAAGAAACTAGCTCTGGGTCTGAACTATGTACACTTTCGGTTGCTGTTGCTTTTTCCTAACTACCAAACATTCTCAGTAGTTCAACGATATAACTAGTATAGTTTGGGTTTTATTCGATCAGTCTGAAAGAGCATTCATTGACAGAAGTTGTGCTGTCGGAAAAATCATGAACCAAACTATACGTCGAACCAAATCTCTAGCAGTCTAAAGCCGGGAATTCAGAGACTACCGGTTTGCATTTTTAAGTTCTATCGAAGCGGATCCATAATTGTGCAACGGAGGGCAATTGATGTCACAAACTACTGGGTTAAAAGAAATGTTAATTTTTGCCATAGTAAAATAAAACTTCACTGAATGAAATAGAGGACAAAGCCGAAGTGAAACATTTATTTGGACAGGCCACACAGAAGAACAGACAACCAACGGTCAAGTTAGATCGTGAACAACAATAACAGGAATGACACAAAAAATGTTTAATGTTCAAGAAATTATAAACGAAGAACAATCATCCAATGTCCATCTAACTTTTACTACATAAAGTTTTATAGTTCTCTGAAATCCTATATTTAGCAAACGTGTTTTTATGGGAGTGACTGCGTGTCACAAAAATTTAAGATATGGGAAAACATTTCCCTATACCACCAGCACCACCACACATGAGCTGTGAGATAGTTGGACAAGCTAAGATTACAATGAAGTGCTCGACAGCCTGCTATCACTATCATTTGCGATATTCAAGATCATGTTTTAAGAAACCGCAGTTGATTCTGGGATGAAGAAAAGGACACAACTGACCATTCATTAATAATGACCGAAATGTCCCTGTGGCTGGACGAGTTCGTCTTTTTATAATTTGAGTTTATATTTCTACCGATAGGGCTTGAACTGGTCCAACCAAGTCAACCCAC
Source organism: Paragonimus heterotremus (assembly GCA_013368495.1). Lineage (NCBI taxonomy): Eukaryota > Metazoa > Platyhelminthes > Trematoda > Plagiorchiida > Troglotrematidae > Paragonimus > Paragonimus heterotremus. The sequence continues at coordinate 35,336 of LUCH01000800.1, forward strand.
TTTAGTTAATTTGATACTGTTGCGCTTTTTACATAACGTTTCAAACCAAGTAAACAATCCTGTTGGCGCCAGCTGGATGAAGCCCTCGCGATGAGTATGCGAGATAGGTTTAAATCTCACTTCATAACCTAAACAGACACGATTCCCCTCGAAGTAAAAGCAATGCATATTAATCTACAACCTATAAGTTGTTCAAGTCACAAAGTAAGGGGGTGCATCCGGCAATCCAAAATCTGCGATAAGTTCAAGGAGACGGTCGGATCGTCTAGGCTAAAAACATGCTCGCCCACAAAAGATTTCAGCCAGTGTTGCTCGACAATTGTCCCGTGTGACCTGAAAATATTAAACACTCATGGACTACCTAAACTTGGTAGATAAAATAGCAATGGCTTGATGAAGTAACAACAGCCTCTCTGAAACTGTTAAAGCACAGGATAGTGTATCCTAACTCAAACGTTCCGAAATCATGGATCCAGACGGTAGACTTTGATTATCAGAGAGAGATTTCAATGGATACTCGAAACACATGTGGTTGGCTAATGTTTGATAGCAGTTTCAAAACAGGAAATATGAATATGGATTACTGAACATACGTAGTTAATTAAATTCGCTGGCCATATCCCGTTGCACCCATGTAGGTTTGTCACTGTATCCATTAAATTTACTGTTCGATTTCAAATCAGTCAACATAGAGAGTATGTCATGGTAGTTGCTATATTGTCCACTTCGTTATGTCATCTAAATGCCTACCGTAAAACCAAACGCTTCACGCACAGTTCGAAGTTAGAAACAGTTCTAAGTAAAGAAGAAAACTGGCATATGCACATCTACGGATCGATTAATGTATTAGTATGAATAATCCGGGGGAATATACGAATTATTTGGCTAGGTGCGAGTTTCAGAGGATAGTAAGATACGGTGGATCGATTGCGTTGTGAGTTACGTTAGATAACTGCTTCTATATTCTCACCGAATTCGTGAGCAATCAATCGTGCGAAACAGCTGTTTTCAGTAATCTTCTTCAGAATGTTATGCTTACATGAAGTGCGTGAGAAAAACGCGAAAACCACAACAAGCCAAGTGGACCATTAAAAATCCCAGATATAAGATAAGGCATATTCTACTCGATTGACACTGACCATCAAATAAAACTGCACGAGTCATTCCGCATCACCTACACACTTCATCAGGTCCACTTCAGAGCTGACAAAATGTGACTTCTACTAATAATATATTTTATTGCCTAAGCTTATCTGTTGCACTAAACATTTCTTGCTAACTGCCCGCCCCTCTTGCCGAATTGTTCTCAAGACATTTGAGAGCCAGACAAGTGAGAACCACATTACATCGGCAGACGCGTTCCTCATATGTACGTGTGATACGCGCGTTCATCAACACCATTCAGTAAATTGTGATTCGCCAGAAAGCGGCGACTTTTACCGACATGATTAACTTGTTCTCATTATATAATTCGCAAAAAACTAGTGCATTTGTGAAAACTTGAAGAGATTAACTGGGAACGTGTGTTACGACGAAGGGTGTGTGAGGGTATACTTGATAATGATTCCTCCTCCCAGTGTATCAACATACTCGTGACCGTGAAAAAAGAATCTGGTTCCCCAAAACGGAGCGCGTTTATGTATTCAGTATTCAGCTTTTAGACAGCCCCGCGGCGTTGCACCATTTTAACGTTTGGTCCTTCGCAAAGTGATAGAAAGATTTAACTCCACTGGAAATTCCCAATTTTCTTGTGAAATTAGACTAACTGCTATTGTAAATACACGCAGCAGCCAACTAAACGTGTCTATCACTGAGGTCTTGGCAACTGAATTCGTTTGACCCAGGCTGAAACATATCGGCTCCTCAATCACAATGTTGTTTTTCCTTTGGCCTCAACTGATGTGCAGAACTGAACAAATATCACCGTACTCCAGAAAAGTAGACTTGTTTGAGCCTTCCACAATCTGCTGTTATGGTTTTGAGTTCGTGGTAACTGTCATCCTTCCCCTCAGTCGCACAAAATTCTGCTGAATGTCTTCTTGAAGTGGCAAGCGATAAAGGATGGTGATAACAACCACGGTCATAGAGGTACCAATAATTATCACTTCCAGTGTCACAGCCGCCGGGAATACAGTCCCATTACTATACATTTCAGGCAACAATCGTTTTAATTTTCGCACGGCAGGTCGAGTACTCACCAAATCTACGGAGATTGGAGCATTTGAAAATGTGCGTAATATTGTATTATATCTTTTAAGATGCTTGCATATAGTCACATCGGAAAACTATGTCATGTACATAGTCACTACCCTTGTTCTTTGAAGTTAACAGCCAACATTTCGTGATTGTCGTGAACATTCCTTCATTATTTGGAATGCTACAAATTTCAACACTTGTGAACGTGGACTGTTTTGACGTACGCAGTTTGTGGCAGTGCGCGTGCCATACATCTTCTAATAGTGTTCAACATGAACAGTGCTGTCACTGACTGTTGCTGGCAATCTGCTGGTCTACAGTTGCCTCGGCTGGCGATTGTCGAATCTGCTCTATCACAGCCCTATTTTCCACAAAGACCCTGAGTGGACCAGAAGCACAGACCGTGGGACGTTTACGTTCCATACATGCTAAACGGAACCTATATGGTATGCGTTCCAGAGTTTACACAATCCCAAGGAACACGTTGTGAAGGCCAAGATCTCTGCATAGTTACGATGAATTTACCACTGTTCGTAGCTTGTGAACTTCCGTGTAAGAACGTTTAATCTAAAGTAGCAAGTCAGTCAAGCAGTTCCAATATCAACCGGTCTGATCGGCAATAGAACCTCTTCTGCACGCGATGATTGATGTTGTAATCGAAAGCACCTTCCGAGTAAACAGAATGGAATCAAGGTGGTAAGCAGTGAACCTGATTTGCTGAAGTTCGGACGTTCTATCTGAGTGAATAATCCTTGTATGTATAAATCACAGCTAGAACCTATCCGATAGTTCAACAATCGAGTACCGATCGTTTTAGTGCATTTTGCAACTGTTGCACTGTTGGGATTCGTTGTTAGTAAACACGAAGGTATAACCACGCACATTGCTGTTGACAACAAATACACATCAGTTCCTGATATATCGTACTTGGTGAATTCTAGCATTCCGTATCGACTGTTCTGTACATAAGTTTAAATAGTAAACAAAGATACAATGCTGTCAACGTAAACTGTCGACAGAACTTGCAAATCATTTCTGCATACAAACGAACGAGAGTAACGTGTTGGTCCAAACCCACACTGCACTTACCCATTTGTGTACAAACGACGCAATGTTACACCGGCAGAACCAACAGGTTTGTGATCTCTGGGATGCGGGGGACAAATTTGGTTTACAACGTGACTAAATTTCCTGCTCCATTAGTTTTGATTTCACGCATACTTACGACTTTGCCAATCCGCACAACTATAAATTATCGAACGAATCTCTAGCTGAAACTGAGAACCACATGAAGTGGCTGTTTAGTCCGTGTGTCCCGTATCTCTCTGGACTAGCCACAATTAACTATCTTGAACTAGCGTTGCATAAACCAAACCAGTTTCCGCACGTCCAATAAAATCCTAGGCTTGATAGACTAACACAATATCCTCTACACTGTTCTATTTCTAATTTCGTTTTGCATGACACTACATTAATCCCATGCATAGTCCGCGTTGTTATTGTTCGTAATTAACTAGGTAACACAATATGCTAACCTCTATCACTTTCAGTCTTCTGATGGAATTTCAACTTATTAGATCCGATAAAACTTAGGTTTAGCACAGTGGAATTCCCAGAAGTCGCTGTGTTAAAACCCAGACAACTTTTTACATTTGTACTGCTTAATATGATAACTGAATCCTGCTGATGTGAAGTCACTGGCGCAATGATCCGAAAGGTTGTCTGATGAAAACCTAACAAGAGTTAAAAATCCAAATTGGTTGAAGCAAATTCAGTTGTTACGATGTGTGGACGATTCAGGCACTACTATATATCCCTCTATTAAATATAACCACCGGCGGGCGTTCTTCTGTAACACTGGGCCTCTTCGGCCAGATAATTGAAAAATGCAAATTGCCAGCTGGATTTATGTCACATACTCATATTGTCGGCAGTATTTGCAGCTGGAGCCATGAATGGCGACCAGGGTGTTACAGTAGTTCCAGCTTGCGAGTTGGATGAATTCATCTGTAATGCAATCTTCGAGGTGACGTTAGTATTTTGGCGTATGGTCGACGAAAGTGTGCAAATGGAGGAGACAGTGTTGCATCATTGGTCTGTGTGAACTACGATAATGCATCATCGGACTATCATGTATTGTGATGCTTGTCTTACAATCAAGCATAAAAATTGCATAAAAATTGATATACTTGATGCCTGCTTCAGAGTAGCAGACTGAGATACATGTACCAGCTTTGACTATGAATCCAGTTTTGGTTTCCTATTTATGTCGGTGATATTGGATGTTGTAATGGAAATGTCAGAAAAGGGGACAGTGTGTTTTGACTTGATATACTGGGAACAGATATATAAAGGTATCATGTCAGGAGAGAAACTATGAACCAGTGAATATATCCAATGTGATATACTGTTAGGGCTGAAAAAAGTGCATTATGAGGGTTGTCATGTGAAACGATAGTCCTACATCAAAAGCAATTATAAGGTAAAAACAGAGCCATACATTTGGCGAAACGCTTAGCCTTCAGTGTTTAGTGTAACTTTATTTCAGAGAGAGTACACATTCTAGTAAAAGAATCGGAAAGAACACGACATTACATGCAAGCTTTGATACTAACCCTATCAAACATATCAAATGACCTTGTTCAGAAGTGTTTGAGTTCCAATTCGACGTACCTAAAGAAAACCGTCAGAGGTGGTTAGAAAATTTGGTACTAAAGTTTGCGTATAAGGTTATGTTCTTTTAATCCGTATATTAACAATTTGATAAGCACGACGCTCAAACTGTCTGACTTCACTGGTACCAAATTTATAGCGGGTATTTTACAGAAGAGTTTAAAACGCTGACAGACAGAGTACAGTTACTCGCGCCGACGAAATCTCGAACGTCCTTCATTAAATTGTAACACCGTACATTTTCTAAATATTCGGATGAAACAATAACTTTATTCCTTTATCTGGTGGGGCATTATATCGTGTCATTTGAAAATTACGGAATATTTGAAGGTATCCGAACCTGCTGTTTATTGTGCAGTTAATGCCTGTTATGAAGACATGATTTTATCTTGGTGAAAACACTTTCCTGTTCTATTGTTATGTCGCCAATCCGGTGTGGTTTTTTACAAGAACAAAATGTCTTGCGCGCACAACCGCACGAATTTCCGGTAATCTGCCAGCCATCAACGATGTTTGAAAAAATTTGGAATCCTCGTTTGGACGTTATAATTACGGAAAACGACGGCAAGTCAATCACATCCAGAAGCGAATAAGTGTGGCAGGAATATGAAATCCACTCAGAATGTAACGTAGCTCTTGTGCTACTTTTGTCAACATGCCGAATGAATAAACCAGTGTTTAGTGATATTTTGGACCATTTTTTGATTTTTCCGAAATGTTTTTGAAGATCACTCAAATGTGAATAAAATACTCTATTTTCGTTACCGAGTTGTCTACTTATGACAATTCAATTTCTGTTAAAATCATGCAGGCTAGATCCTGCTGAAAGCGCCAATCGATTGTTTACGCTATGACTTTGGTTCTAACTTCAAAACATCTGATATAGAATGTTATCTGCCTGGTATCCGAGGTTTGGGGGATGATCGGCACCTTTAGTTGGTAGTGCTGTTAAGTGTCGTATGAGCAGTGGTCAGTCGAGTGAGTGTTGAAAAGCTCTTTGCTTCCAAAGGAAACTATTGTTAACTTCTTAAACATGAGCATGGTTCACAAATAAAGGTATCTGAACGTTTGCATTTGACAAATATATATAGTTTACTATGGGATCGACGACGCTGTGATCAACACGATAACATCGTTGCTCGTTGTAAAAGAACAAACTGTGAGTCTGGCGGCTATTTCTGTAAATGACTGGCTGAAAACTTTGTGGTTAAATGTGAATGATAGTACACCCACACCAACCAAAATCCTCCACTGCTTACCAGTATATTAACAGTATGCTTTTCCTGATTACTTGAACATTTGTCTTTGTATTACTTTCAAGTTGAACATCACCCACAAATGATCGCAACTGTCGCATTCCCATAGACTTTCCAGTCAGCCCCTTTCGAACAGACGAAGCACTAAACTCGAGTTTCGCTCTCATTAGAGCGCGTCAGTAGTGCATATGATCGCCACTGCCGAGACTTGCACCACGGACACGCTGTTCATGAGACAACCTTGATTACCACTGCGCCAATGATCTCACATTAGGCACGACCGAATTATCATATGTGAACACTCAACCACTTTCGCTTGTGAGTAGTGATCAAGTTGACCGATCGCCTCGAGAGGAGACACAGTTACTGTCTGTTAACTCCAATCGATAACCCCGCGATTAGGACCTCCTAAACGAGTCGAAATCTCCAATCTCATCAAACCAGCTAGGCGATGTTTCTGTTACTTGTAACAGTCATAACATGGAAGTCGTAATTGATTAATCTTAGTTGAGTAGTTGTTTTTAGGAAGATTTTAATAGAGTGTATTGAAATGCGCTGCTTATAGTTGGACAACTTCTACCACATTAGATGAAGTTGCCACGTTTACACGCCTGTCTCTCTCACATTAAGACAAAAGTGTTCTACTTAAAAACAGATGATTCAGAACAAAATATAGACCTGCCACTTAGTGAAAGATACAGTGGAATCTGGTGAGTTGAGCTTCAGGAACCTTGCAACTCGCTGCAATGAAAATTCTCCGGTACTTCATTTCAAAATTACTTGTTTTGGTGGTAGTCATCTAGGGATACCAAAGTTTGCTTGAGTTGGTGAACACCACGGTGTATTTCAGCAGTGGAAATATAGTGGCAGGGATCAATAGGTTGATCATCAAATTTACCCACGAAATTAATAAGTTACGTCCTGCTTTCATCACTGTGAATTTAATTCACTCGCTGGGAATATAAACACTTGCATATTTTATTTCATGCCCACTAATTAGATGTATATATTAACTTGTGAATTAGTGTTTCTTGCAACTGGTAAAATATTTTCAGGTTGCTTCAAACAGGTGACTTTGAAAAGACGTTTTATAATTTGATGTCGCTGCGGAAGTGGAAGACATGTTGGAATCAGTCAATGGCGCAGTGGTAAACACGGTTGCCTCATGGTTCAAGTCCCGGCAGTGGCGATGATATGCACTGCTGACGAGCTCTAATGAGAGCGAAACTCGAGTCTAGTGTTTCGTCTGTTCAAAAGCTGGCGACTAGAAAGTCTATAGGAATGGGACAGTTGCGATCAGTTGTAGGTGATGTTTAATCTATACTAATTCCACTAACGCTTATTTAGACTGTCGGGTTAACGAGACAATCTTCCAAGTCCAAGTTCGGTCAGTTGGAATTTATACGATATTGTTACAATAAAGACACAATCTCGCCCTGAATGTGAACCAGCCGGATATACAAATTATCCATCAAGGGCGTTCAAAATGGGGTAACTAAACATGCGTCTACAATCAGCCACCAGTCGGCGGGAAATGAGTTTGTTAATACAATCGGGTGTAGATGAAGTTAAGAACGTGTCAAACAATATCAAGAAGGAACTTTTAATAGATAAGCAATGATAGTTATAAAACGGAAGAAAGCAAATATTTTATGTATATTTCTGGCACAAAATTTATCCCAAGTCGTTTACTGCATACAGTGAAGACAAATGAAGGCAAACTTAGGGTCAGTTTTCTACAACCAAACCAAGCATGCCTTAACGGATTCATTGCTGCACATTGTACCAAACAAAAGACAAAACTACAAGACAAACTGCAGCAGATCGGGCAACTATTATTCTACTGAATGTAGATTCACGGTATTGGGGATGATGCAGATTCATTATATAGCTTCGAGTAAAGCTGCGACACTCAAATCAACTCACTGACTTTAATGTTAGTTTAGAAGAGATCCGTTTACAAAAATTCTGGACTTCGGCTGGATTCGAACCTGCCAAACTACTTATCAATAATTCAGTTTTAATTCTCATCGGTGGCGTTGGTGGATTACAGCTTGAACTGGGCGATAAATCCTGCTTGGGCGGTCAGTTGGCTGGAGCATTTAGTAAATTCCATACGACACACATGGTTAGGTGGACAACTTGGTCCAAATGTAACATTTCTGAGCTTCCGGCGTGGCTTCGTAGCTCAACTGGTAGAGGGCTCGCCGCTTTTGGGCATGGTGTTTTTGTCACTGGTTCGAATCCAGCCGAAATCCAAATTTTTCACAAATGGATCTCTTGTAAATTATCAAATCTGCGAAGCTACTTATCAGTAGGTTAGATGTGTTAATAATTATGACCGTCTGTCCAAACTTTGTAATAATCCACAATTTCATATAGGATGTGAAAGCTTCAAAACATATTTTGTTTCAAATGTCGAGCAATGTCGGTATATTCCGATAACGTCTTCCACGTTTTTGTGTTCCAAAGTTCTATGTATCCTGTTCTCAGCTAGAAAGGTTTCAGCAGTTGGTCAACCATTTTCGTGACCACTGTCCTGATTGTTGATCCCATTTTCACCACCAAATGAGTCAGTTTATCAAAGGGTATGAGTTAGGACTTTAAACAGTAAATTCCGTCGCAATCACAGACGAAAAATGGACCAAGTTTACAACTTGGACAACGTTTTAATTTATCCGAGGAAAACGTTTTCAATTCGCCTACGAATGTCATTTTGGTACGCAATAAGATCTCTGTTCATTGTGCTCTACTAGTTTTTAATTTTTCCCGGACCACAATGTGGATATAACAGTTTTGGTACTCTACAGCATGCTTATTTTTTTGTGAGCGGTTGTCATAATATCGCTTTGGTTGTGTCTGATAAAGTTGCTTCAACAAGAGCCACAACCAACTGTTTGATACTCTCTTGGCCAAACTGACTTCAAAATATCTTTAGTGAATGGAAGTATTTAGTTACAGCGATTTAGCACAACAGAAGCAACGGATTAAAACTGCATGCAAAATGATAAAATGTGAGAGAAGACAACTGAACTACAAATACATAGTGCATATTATTATAGTTGGAGGTCGTCAGGACAGTCTACGTCTTCCACTAGCAACAGTTGAACCTGGAGCATTTAATCATAAGATAGCCTTGCTAACATTCGTGTCATTAACGTCGTACTAAGCCTAACCAAACGATCGTAATCAAACTCTCAGCCAAGCTTTGATTAGGTGCGACCAGAGAGACACAATGTCTATTCTGTTCATTCGAAAAGTTAACTTCTTAAGTTTGGTCTCTCAGCAAACTCACTGACCTTTGCAGTGATTATCGTCAAATAGGTGAATATGTGGTTGATATGAATTTATACCGGCGAATTCGGTCAAGCTATCACGTGTACTATATTCCTAATAAGAGTTTGATTCAGCTTTTTTCAGCACAACTAGCTCGCGGAAAGGTCAACCATGGAAAGAATAAATCCAACAGGAGTTCCTTCAGGAAGACCGCGTATTTATCTGACTTAAATTGACAAAAAGGTCGGCGTGAATACAATGCAATGATCAGTTTTAAGTTGTGCCTTATTTGAATTACTGCTTCCTTATTGCTAATGAAAAGTATTACATTACTCTAATGATAATTTTTTAGTAACCATAGTTCGAAACATTTAAACTGTTGAGTTTCCGTAAGCCACTTCATCACCACGGAAAAATAAAATGTTCTGAGTTTGTGATATTCTGTTTATTTTTGTTTGCCGCGTGGCTAAAACGATTGATCTTACACCCACAGGAAAGACATCAACTACACGATAGGCATTATGTCAAAGTAATTATTAGTCCCATATCAACGATATTTGTTGCCTTAACTCTTCTCCACTTCAGGGGCTGATCGATAATGTTTGATCAACATGAGACCGTCAGTAGCTAAAACTTCAGGTTTCTGCTGAGTAACCTCGCACTAAACAAAGTCAGCGGTCAATCAGGCGGCTTGCATCCAAAAGATGGTTAGCAAATCGATGACAGTGTGTCCCCGCTTTGTCAACGTGTCGCCATATATTTCTGCATCGTCGCAATCAATATTTATCCGGGTATCTGTTCCATAATTTCTTGTAGTAAGATTCAGTCCACCTTGGTATCGTATGTAGCATCAAAACTGCGACTGAAATGAGTAATTATATGAGAGAGGACGATCGGCAGAATTGTGGTAGAAACATGGAAACCACTCATGCGCGTGATAAATGCCAGTCGCCATTTATCAGTTTAGATTTCTGGTACTCACATACGATGCGCTGATTAAACAGTGTTGATCGCATCCTTGAGCTCAATAGGTGTCAGTACCGTTGCTATGAAACTGATGTTGATTTTAATAGGCCGCATAACACCTAAATGTAGCTCTTGTTGTCTTGCGATCAGCCAGCGTTTGTAGTGAGTTTATCTGAGAATAAATAAGTCGTTTGAATATCGCTTAATTCATCCATTTGCCTAACAGAATAGATGGAACATTTTATTTGTACTGTGCTAACGTACCACCTAGTAAGAAATGGTGAATTCCCAAGTTAATGTTGAGTAGAAAACTTTCAACCTGAGAGCAATGCGAAACTCATGTGACCATTTTTTCTCATAACCGATTATGTCTGAAAATATGATTATATATCTTTTAATGTTTTTATCAAGAATGTTTAGCCAAGGTTTACGTCACGTCTGTTAGTCGCTCTGTTTACGAATGGCATACAGTAACCAGTGGAGTGCAATAATAATTAGCCGGCATAATTTGCTTGCAACTTGTTCATTCAAACTCAACACACTGCATGAATGGCCAACAATTTGGCTGCCTTTCGTTGTGGAAAACCCACATTAAATCTGTCTCCACAGTTCATGACTGTTATAGGTAACCAGTTCAACAAGTAGTTAGCTGTGAAATATCTGTATCAAATCTGTTGCGAATAAAGTCAAACAACTTGAAAGTCGGGTTTAACATATTTTAACAAAGGGATTGACCAGAATATAACGGTACGACCAAGTTAAAACACTCAATGTTTCGACCACCATTGATGACCTTCCTCAGGAGTGTTGTAATTGAACTTGTATTAACAAAGAAATGAAGATCATGTTCGTGTTTTCCATGTTTGGGCAAACTTGTTGCATCTGAACGGACTGGCCGAATCCACTTTTTGATAGGTGAGGTGAATTTGATTCAGATAACATGAGCCCGCATCTGGTATTTACATCATCCCGTTCCACACTGCAGATAAGGGTTTGCTATCACTACGATTGACGCAAGCATGCTGAGTGTAAATAAGCGGAACTTCAGCGCAGCATCAATCTGCATTAGACGGGCGATTTTTTTGAGTCAATCAAGGTAGGTGAAAGCCTACTCTGTGATTTCTTCCACATAGATTGCAGTCCGACAGCTTATTCCTTGTCTAGATTTTGATGTTTAAATGGGTCTTTCGGAGGAATTACTCTTTGCCTATGTGTATCATCAACGCACATTTTCAACCGTCTGCTTGTTTTTCTTAAACAAATCACATTGCAGTGACAGCATCTGAGTTTGTGCACACGGTCTTTACGGGTCCTTGGGGTGCATCATCAGTCGTTCCGCAGAAATATCCTATGAAAGTTTAGCCTAGGTGGCGTACTTTGACAGAAAGGAACGAATGCTTTTGGGGTTCTCTCACTGGAAACGTCTATTCTCTCTGGTGTACTACCTCATCAGCGCGAACTCAGTTGCACTTTTGATGAAACCATCTGGATAATAGTTGACGGTTAACATTTATTTGTGTTGGGAAAACTCCCTTATTCTAGAAAGTTCGCTAGCACAAATTCTAGCATTCCCGTTCCTCGAGAAACAGGTGACTGTTCTCTTTGGGCTGAGCGGATGCGACGAGTAAAAGGTTGAAATAACGACCAGAGCGGATTGGTTTACGACAAACAGAAACCTCGATTTCATAGTGTTCATCGGCACTGACAAGACAGTTTACGAATTAGTTGGTACTGCATCGGATCAGACTAAGCGAGCGCGATGGTCACTTGTGTTTGCATGTGTTATGTGAACGCCAGAGAGAAGGTCAACGTACAATTTGGCCGTCGTGACCTAGCGATCACAAGGTCGATCATGGCGGTCGGTAAATTGTGACCCAAACACTTAAAAAAAACAGTGAGAAACATCTGATAACAGTTGTCTGGTGGCGGTACGTACACTTCTACACAGTTCTAATCACGGGTGCGTCATCATATCACGACTTTCCTGGCCAGACTTATTTGAAAACCTTACGGATAACACTCGCCTCACCAAGACGAATTCACAAGTGAGTCAATTGATACGGAATACATTTTTAACTTTACCAGAAATATTTTATCCGCTGCGGCGAAAAAATGTCCGAATATACCACACCGAAGTCTAGGAGCACAAATGTTTGTCATATTCCACAACAAAATTGTAACTGATCGAGAAATTTTGGACCATGTTTAAAGGTTTTACACAGAAAACAGGACAGAAAAACTTATTGTAACGTGGACACGGTATCCAGAAAGATATTAATTTCACTCAATATTTTTCCGTCGACATAAACAGTCGTTTGTGCTGCAAGGTAGCAGAACTGCAATATCTATATGTTGTATATGGGTTTGCTGTCAACATGTCTCAAGGATGAACATAAAAATCTCTAGTCACGTGTTTGCAGTTTGTTTCATTTCAGTATAATTGATCGGTAAAGTAAATTCAGACAAAGATTGATTATAGTAATTTAACATCACGTTATCAAACTATAGCAAAATGCAAGTATGGCCTGTTTGTCTATTTGTTATGTGGAAAAACCTGAAGTTCAAGATGTGATTGAACATTAGTTGATTATGCCAAATGTATTATTGTGAAATTAAAAAAGGCGTAATATACACCAAATTTTCCATGTGTAAAGTAACACTGTCTAGTTTTATCAAGGTCTGTTCCTTCAATTTTTCTCCAAAGCTACCATTCTACCTTCAGTACTTAAAGTAGTGTAGTGTTTTGGAAAATGGATGACAAATTCACGGCTTGGCCTCATTCAGACTGATATCACTCGTAACATTTAGAAAGCCTGTTCGAATACTCCCCGAACTGATTAGACAGACGATACATGAAAAACAGTTTGCTGTATCTGGCCAGGTAACATAACATACAAACCATCCCGATCAATCATTTCCCCTTCCAAGGTGTAGCCTAAAAGTTATTAGAGGTATAAATCCCAGGCGAATCCTCAACAAATATCCGTATATCCTAGATTATTTTACAAAATACGTCAACTTATATTTCATAAGATCAGTCAAAAAGGTTCTCATAATGGACTTATATCTGTAAGCAATCCAACCTAATCTTTGTTGACGAAGAATGATCAAGACACCAACAACGTCCAGTTGGCTTACGTGATCGGATACTTGGAAATTCGACTACAATAACAGTGTTCAACCTTCCTGGGAGTAATAGCAGCTATAAGTTACTCAAACGACTAGTTTGAAAGATGAGCAACTTTTACTGACCGACTTCTGTAAATGTTGGTTTTTGTTTCCCGCATGCTGACTGTTGAATTAATGACACACATTTCGTAAAGTGAATCCAGTAAATTCACCTCAGTCACGTGCACATTATTGTCAACCATTTCTATCAGTCACATGTGGTTGTAATTAAACGCACAGTATGAAACTCAGACTTAAAAGTGAAAACAGCTTAATCTGATAACAAAACACTTCATCGGAATAGTAAATGAAGCGTCCGGTAGTGGAATTTTACAGCTCAGATCATACGCCCAGGCCTGAATAAAGGTGATTCATTGGGACCTAGTTCCAACTTCAACGGTAGGTCGCTGTTCTGTCAGTCGTTACCAAAAAGGATTTCAACCACAAAAGTGGACAGTAGAAACAATGATAGAGGTGAAAATTTTCCGTCGGTATTCAGTCGAATCTGGAGACCATAACAACGAGCAATTATTCAAACCTTGATGATAGCCACGTATTATGTTTTTAAATTATTTACCGCGTCTGCCGGCGTCAGTGAGAGCATTTCGGTACGGTCTAGTAATCGAATTGTGATTCCAAAGTTACGCTAACTTTATGACAAGCAATGAGCCAGGCACAATGCATATTGTGCACAGTAGCTATTGGCTCCACTGGCCCAATGTTTCAAAACAAACTATGAATCTGGTCACCGTAATCAGTGGAGATTTTCAAAAAAGTAGCGCCAAGGAAGTGACAGACCGTTTTCGAGGGTGTGAAACATATAACTCGAAATAACATGTGTACACATGAACACAACAGGCACAGCGGCACTTTGGTGGAGTAAAAAATGGAAAACCACTCAGTATGCGACATGGGGTTCAAGAAAGTCAGAGGTGGGCTTTCGCAGGATGTTTTAAAGGATCGTCATGACTTGACGTAATATTTTTTACCGTAGGGTTGAGAACACAGTATAACATGTTTTTTCGTTCTCTGTTTATACATAGCTATAACACATTCCAGCTAATTTTTCCAGGTAGAGCATCGGAAATACATAGGTCACTGTCGTCCATCGTATGCACTCAGTGTCGCACAAAAACCGACATTAAACAACTCTAAGCTTGTCGTTGTGTGACTTCTTGCAAAGGTACTTGTCCTTCAAAGCTTATGTTATTATGGGCACATAAGTTCGTGCGCAAGCGTTCAAGTGCCCTATTACATTATTTTCCCTTATCAGTTTTGTGTTAACTGTGAGAGTACGTCATACTGAAATATGACATCAGTTGTCCCAAATCTCCACCACCGTTTTTATTGGCCGATTTTCTCACATTCCCTTTGCTTACTAGTCTATAACCACCTCACCGTTCCGTTCCACCCTTTACTTTATATAGGTGGCATAAACGTGATATTTCATTCAGCGGTCCAGTGTGATACAGACAAATAAATCTGATTCACAAACACAGACTATCATCAGCGTTGTTCGTTTGGAATACCTCCTCCGATATTTTGATAGATGGTTCTAATACAACGTTAACTGCATTAAATTTAAGCATTCTTCAGCAATGACTTGAATTTCAATGGAGGTCATAAAGCCCTCTGCGTCCATCAGCATTTTCACGTTTAATTATCGTTTGCGGTTAAATCCTTGAAACCATCCTCTCACGACTGCAATCGCTGTTTAGTTTATATTATGCGTCATCCTATTAAGAAGATTATCACTCCTTTCGGCAGTGCGGTGATTGTTTACTTTGAGGAGGAATGTTAGTGGAATAGTTAAAATCCATAGGTAGACAATAGAGCCAAGAATATCGATTGTCCATAAATACAAAGGAGACGGTTTGTGGCTAAGCGTACACCATTAGGCTCGTAATAATTATTTCTGAACCCAGTTTATACCCAGTCAGCACACAACTACACTCAAGTGTCACATGAGTGTTGTGACGGTCGCTGCAACCGACTATACCTTGTTACTGTTCACTTCTTAGTTGTTTTTTTGTACTTCTACGTGTTTCTTATTATAAAGAGAATTAGCATAGTCCATTTCATTGTGGTTTTTTATTATGTTGTTTTAACTTATTTCGGCGGCAACTCAAAATTTGCGTTACACACTGCGAGCGATTGACATCCTTCCTCGGGGTTGCTCCAAATTAACATCGTCCAGACGTGTTAACCAAACACTTACGCCCGACTGTCCATTACTGTTTAAAAGTAATGGGCATTCGCCTAATCCTACTGTAGATGGTTAGTTCGTGCTGTGAAACTGTTTCATTTTTTGTCCATATTTGAATTTTGTACAAGTTCAGGATGGTACATTCGGAGTACTGCATACAAACCAGCAAATATGTGTAGCATTATTGGAATGCCTGTAAAGAATACTGTAAGAATGTTGTGTTTTATTTTTGATCTATCTTAATTATTTGCGAAGATACAGAATCTCAAACACATCCATAAAACTTGTATTATTATTGCTCGTTTGAATTTTGTACAAGTTCAGGATGGTATATTTGGGTCACACCAAGAAGTAGAACAGCGTATCCAGCGGTGGATCCAGAAAATGAGGCAGAACGTCCATCGCAAGCGCAAACCGCTGGAAAATTTACTTACAACAGCCGACGATAAAGAGAACTCTTCAACTCCCGCATTGTATTTGTTCAATATATTTTTGCAGAACATATGATTCCTCTGCTTGCGGTCATGTTGGTACTCTAATGTATAACCGGAGGTTAGACGTAGTAAGTGTAGCTTAACGTGCAATGCGCGTAATCGTGAATGTAGTCTGAGTGTAGTTTGAGTGTAGTTTGAGTGTAGTTTGAGTGTAGCTTTCTGAGTGTCACATGAACGTCACAATTTGCCCCATTGTTACCCACAAACTACACTCAAACTACACTCGTGCTGACTGGGTAATGTTAACCTAGTTGCAGATTAGACCGAACGCACTGACGTGAATAACGTCTTTACGTAGAACTCAGGCTAGTCATTCGTGGAGAAAGCCTACTTCACTACTGACTTCATGGCCCCCATTAGTGAAACTTGGAGTGGTTGTTTTTGGTCATCAATGACAAATATGACCTAAATTCCACATTTATTCTGATTGTTGTGACCGCAAAAGAAGCTTGCCCTGAGAATTCGCTTGCCGCGCTAATTCCCATAGAGGTAGTCAAAAATCAAACCACAAACGCTTACACTCATTTGACGTCAGACATGCATTCACATACATCGTTGTCATTCGCCTTGGAAGAACTTCTGCCGTAACGCGTACACACTATTCCGATAGACTCTCCTTGTCTGTCGTTCCCCTGGCGTTCGGAGCTAGCCTTTTGTTCCTGAATGTCGCTTGTGAGTAATATACTACATGTGAGTAATATACCACCCAGCGAAACTGCCTGTCATACAAAAAAACGAAGTAATCGAAATCACATTGTGCGCCATGAGAAACGATTGGTTGAACAAAGATTCAATACTTGGTTTCGGGCTATTGCTTAACCAGATTTCAATGGATCCTGTGAGCATGAAGTACACGTTGTTTCATGGTTTCATTCACCAAATAATTGATCCACATGTTCATCCGACAAAAAGTGCAGTATAGTGTATGTTGCATCTGACTGTATGCTGCACACGTCCTTGTTAGCATGCCTGTGTTCATGTGACTGTTGAGTAGGCGAGACGCACATAAACTCACACAGAAGGGATCACATACGCCTGTCAGGTTAAGGAATTCGATTGTTAACTGAATAGATACAGTTGAGATCATTTCGGAATGAGCTTCCTCATTGCATACAGGCGCAATGCGGAACCGATAGAGTGAGTTAAACTCTGGTGTTCCGTTTTTAACGAACCTATGTTAATGACTCGTCTTTAACAGTCACTCTGAGTTACCAGCGTTTGCTCTTCACATTAGACAATTATCGTTCAGTCATCAACGACACATTGTGATTTCATCAAGTTGTGTGCGGCAGTGTAGAAAAAACACTTACCACTGTTTAGCTGCAGTGAATATCCATGTCTATTTGAAATCTAGCTGGTTACGACGTAATTGTTGTCAATCTAAATTTTCACACTTTAAACATTTCTATACCTCATGAATAGTAACGATCATTAACAGCAAATATTATTCTTCAGTTTTTAAAAGTAAAAGGTGTTATCTACATATTTTTGCCCGAGACTGTGTGTAATAGGCATGCTACATTCCAGTTCTTGATAATCCAGAGCGTTGTGTGTTAATTATATCATGGTTTTATCCGTTAATTCTGAGAACGTGACTTGTTTACTGATAACAGATCACCTGGTTTTTGTTAATATTGTTTTCAACATTATTGCTCTATAGTTTTTATTAAAGTCTACACAGTTGGGAACTTTATATGTCATCTTATTACATTCCGTTATAGGTTATTGTAAATTATCCACGTCAAAAAGACATTGCACAACTGTGCTTGGTCTATCGGTAGTGCAGTCATTGGTCTGAATCTGAAACGCTGAAAAACTATTTGACTTGGTTAGTAATGGACATAACTGACTGAGCCCGTCAAAAAGAGTATGAAACATTAATGAATCGTAGACGAATAAATATATGTTGAAGATAAACATAGCTGTATCGAAAATGTTAAGTACGTTTGCATATATTCTCTTCTGCGATCATCAGTGGCGAAAATCGATAAGAATTCTTGCTGATTTGTTAGTTTAGTTTATAGACAGATAGCAGGGGATTTGGTCGATTTCGGATTTTACATGATTCACTCCTGATCACAGTCTTTTCAGTTTAGGCGGCCTAACGAATCGACCAAATTTGAATAGTCATCATTCCTGAAGTTCACTTCTGTTAGACCTGTTAACTGCTGTAAAAACGGCATCAGCCAAACTGTCTTTGCCGAAACTAACGCAACAGGTTCATACCTGATACTGTCTTTCCCAAAATGTGTTACTATCACAAAATGGTGGGTTTAACGTATGCGTAAGTGCTTGTGTGCTGTAGTCCACGAAAGATGTACTTCATTATGCTCATTATAAGAAATGTATGAGGAAATCTCAAAAGCAACAGTAGAGATGCCGAATTAGGTCCAAATGTAAGAATACTTTTTGCCGAGTATCCGTCGACTTAAAATTGGATGACGGGCAAATGGAAGAAACTTTAGAATTCAGTGCAGCTAACTTGGTGCTTAATGGCTGTGTACAATATGTCGGGCAATGACTGTACAATGTTGGTCATGTAGGTGTAAAACATATAGCATCACATCATATATTTAAAAATGTCTCTCCGTTTAACAATTGGGCTTTCAATTTTTCAAAATTGGACCCATCTTACTCAAATGGTCCGCATGAAAAGCCAAACAGCTGGAGGTCCAGGAATCCATCATAGTCGCATTAGGTTTCGCATTAATTTAATGGACAAAGGAAACAGAGAAGGTTTACGATTCAGGAAAATCATGAAGGCTACTTAAAAAACCAATGAGTGTTGAAGTTTTAATCAAACTTCAACTTACCTCAAACATGACAGTGATTTACAAAAATACCAGTATGAACAGTCCGATTCGGATGAGGAGATTCGTGACATATTTCGCGGGTTTTACTAGGGAATGGAATAAATACCTTCGTTGATTCTAATACATAATTACCGTAGAGCTTTAAATGCGTGGAAACTGACTTAAGTTTAAATGAAATCAAATAGGATAGTCATGATCTAATGCAATACATCCAGTTCAACCGGCGGCAAAAAGATGTTTGTATCCTGAGAGCATTCAAATGAGTTGCGTTTAGGAGTAGAATAGTGTCTGCAAGGTGGCTTCTTTGCGACTTTCTTTGTTCTTTTATATTTAAGCATCTGAGCACACAGACATCTCAGTCAACCGAACAGAAAATCCCGCTCTACAACTATCACACAAACGTATCCACTCGCATGCTTTGTGAGTCACAACCTCCTCAGTTCGGAAGGAAAACGCTAGCCACAATAGTTTTCCAGAATATGAAAAAATTGTTCACCCTGCTCCCTATGTCATTTATATATGCAACACAAAATCAGTACTGGCTGTGGCAGACAAGTGTCTACCTTCCTTAAGGAATAGGTGGACAAAATTTGTTTGACCTCCGAAAACCTGAGTGATTGAGCGGTTTTAACTTACCCTAGATAGTAGATACTCGCGTCTTACCTGAATACCTAATTTACCAGCGTTACCATATACTGCTTATTAGTAAATGTGTAAATGCATTGTCAACTGGGTTGTACGGTTTAATCCGTCTGTGACTGGTTGTCAAGTTTTGGATGATGCTACACCTAACATACAGCCGTCTTTTATATGTTTCAAACATATCCAGTGAAAAGACTCAAACCACTTCATAGGAAGTATGGTGAAGACAGTTTCATAAAAATCAGAACATAAAAAGCGGTACGATAAATAGAACCCGGAATGCTACAGTGTTTTATCAGTAACCCTAGACACAACTATGCAAGACCCATAATTTCGACGAGTACACATACGTCGCGAGGTGATTTGCGTGAATGTAAACAATGTTGTTCATTGGTTTTTCACACAGCAGTTGGGCATATGCATTAAGTTATTGTGTATTTGTGAATGACCTTCGAATGAATGTAAACGAAGTAGGGTTTGACAGTGGAACAGTTGATAACGCTGAGTATTTTCAAAATGAGTATCGCCCGTATTTGCTCAATCCCTTCATTCGAATAAACTCTTCGGCCCGTTCATTTCATAAGGAAACACTAAACCCTAATTCCGCTCTTATTAGAACTCATCTGTAATGCAGATCTTTGTCCGGGTCGGAATTTTTCTTCGACCTTAGCGTTTGTAAAACTAGCGTGTTAACGACAACGCCAGTAACCGTATAGTAGACTTGGTTGATCAGTGATGTCTAAAAGCTCAGCCGAAACTTTGTGGGAATACTGTTTAGACTGGGCGATCGTCTCGATAGGAAAGAGGAACAAAGTTTCATATAAAATCCAAGGCACTAAACATGCAGTTATGTCCTCAAACCCAGAGTGGCTGTCTGTAAATCGAAATGATCACCATCCAAGACAGTTTTATCGCTGTAGTCAACAATGAAAAGAACATACTGACTTTGTATGAGTGATCACATAAATGAACTGGAAATTATGTTTCTGACTATGCCTTGCAGGTTACGACCGACATTCGTGACAGCAAACTTTCCAACATGAGCAGTTTAGTCCAGTTAAAAGTTCCTTTTTTAACGTTCTCGAAAAATGATAAATCAGACCTAACAAATTGCATTTTTCGACGTACAAGTGAAAGTAAGCAATCATACTGATGTCAATCGGCTTATGGGTGAGACGTTTTTAGTAGATACAGGTTTCACATCGTTCGCAAGCGAATACTCTGTAGCAGACTGCAACACCAACTTGACAGTTTTTAAAACTGTTGCTTAAAATTGATTTTGTAGTAAACAGTTATATGCAAGGAAATACTGGCGTTGGATAATTATTTATTAGTTGAAGGACAGTTTAGTTTGTCTGTTGCCAGACCGGTAATTTTGTAAACAAACCGACGCGTTGCCTTAAGTCAAAAAATAAACCGTGTTTAAACTTAGGTTGTTAAAAGCATTTAGCTGCGATTAAGAATTTAATACTGAAAATGAATTAAGATTGAACATACTGACGAGTGACAGTTGAATTTGCCGACCTGCAAATCGCAGATTAAAAGCTTTCGATCAAGATAAGTGAAGCAATAGAAAAGACGAAAATGAAACGGTCTGCACAGTTTACTGAAATCATAGATATTTAAGTAAGAAAATGTAAGTACATGAAGAACGCCCATTTCATAGAATCCCAGTCTGAGTCTCAAACCAAGGAACGTAGATACTTGTCGGTAGTAAATTTCACGAATTAATTGTATTCAGCATCAAACCTGGTAACTAGCCAAAGGAGGACCATATATTTTACTGTTCAGCACAGCATATAGTTGGTAAAGACACAAAGTCGTCAGCAACATCAGTTTGCTGCCCTGTGAAAAACAGAAATCTGTTACTTGGAATAGAGAAGTAAGGGTGAACATGTGTTCGATAATTCATCGGCAGGACGGTACAGTTCTAAAAGGAGTTTATAGAGTTAGATGGAAACATCCATCGGAATTACTACTGAAAACCCAGATCACTATTCAGTCAGTTTGCCATGGCTTGATTAGCAGACTGCGTCACGTTCGCTCATTGGTTCGACTGCGCAGGTTGACCGTCGATCCGGTGGATCTGTGACCATGGCAGTTGCAGCGTTTTTGGTGACATAATATCGAATCCAGCGACCTGATTCGGATGTTATCGACAATACGGTGTTCTCGTTCGCATGGTCCTTGATAGATTACCTGTCATAAGATTAACTTCTGGGGAGGCTTGATCAGTGTTTACTTGATGCACCCCATCAACCAGATGGTGGAAGTGGTCTGTTGCGTGGGCTATGGGAACTGGGTCGCTTAGTCCAGTATTATATCATCGAAAAGGCGTTGTTTTTTCCATGGCCACAAATCCACCGAAGTGATAGTCAACCTTTGTGGTTAAATCATTGATCAGGCTTGAATCAATAGACTAATCAAGTTATCTCTAGTTACACGACCAGTGATCTAATTTTTCTGTAACAAGTATAATCGTTATCTCTATCTAACTCTATAAACTTCCTAAATAACTGTACCGGTTTTAGTGTGAATTAACGGAAACATGTTCCTCCATTTCCATTTATTCTAATTATTGCATTGGACATCTGGACCACCAAGTACATGTTGTACACAATGAATGTGAGTTGGCTCTGTACTACAGCATGCAAATACACCTTACGTTCAGTACGACGCTGATTACAATCTGAAGATCACTTAATCTATTTTGGTACTCAGGTGTGTGTGTGTATGCTGACAATTCAGTTCGTTAACTTCTAAGCAAAAGAATAAGAATACAGTTGTTGTATCTTGTCTCATGACTAGATGCCGATTCAAAAACACTACTCAAGGTAGGTAAGTATTTCTAAAGCACAACTTGCGTGCTCCTTTCAGTTATAAATTTATGACATCAAGTAGGAAGTCATGATTATACTGATAGTGCCGACCCAACTGCGAGATGGAAAATTACCGTATTGTGACTTCGTACATAATGTCATTAGATTTCGGCTGACTAGAATTCACTGCTGGTTGGCGAACAAGGAAGCTTAGTTAATCCTCAGCGCTCATGTACAATCTGCTGAAAGCAACAAACAAAATAATCCATTTTTATGTGGTCAATTAACATAAACCAAACTTTACCTTGGATCTAATCAGACTGTGCAGACAGCTGCCTGATTGTAGGAACTTTCATGGTTTACTTGACCAACCAATTAACTTACATTTGTGGTGATAGATAAAGCGGCATAGTGGAGTTTGGTTCAGGAAAGTAGTGGGGTAGTTATTTCCTCCAGCGTTTAGTATAATAAACTGCGCAACAAATATTCTCAATGTGGTATCTAGAGAAAAGCAAGTCAACTGCGGAAAAAGCTCTAAATAGGAGGACAAGAAACATTCTTAGAGGACCTAAAACTGCAGTGTCAAATATAGTTTTAAAAATTGCACATTTGGGCTTGGCGATGGATTTCATCATCAAAGCTCATCTTAAGCAAATTACTGTCACCTAACCGACAGGTTAGTAAAACCGCTGTGTGATATGTGTTACACAAGTACCAGTTAATTTTTCCTGCAAAAGTAAACAAATAAAAATCGGATGAAGAATTTTTGGATCCAAAAACGGCAGAAAAAGATTTAGAATCAATGTATTTGTTTAGTCTTTCAAGGATGACGTTGATATAATGGTTTGAATGAACTCAGCAGAAGTGCGAACAAGTCTGAACAAACAATGGAGCCTTGAATCAGACATAATTAGGATAAGTGTAGGAATTTGCGGCGCAAAGGATGTAGAGATACTTCGCTGAACCTAATAAAGCATCTCATCATATTAAGCAACAGGACGAGTATGAAAAAGAATTGACGTTCAATTATCCAACTGAAGATAACTTAGGGATATCTTCATAATCCGCAGACAACGTGATGCAGCCTGTAAAACAAATGTGGTAACGATTGCTCATAACGTTCAATCGATGTTGAAGTGTGCATGTATTTGACTTGGCGTAATGAGAAACAGAATCGGCGTCTTCCATGATGACAGTTCTTGAAAGTAGAGTACTGGGTTCGGCTGACTACTAACACGAAACAGTAACCACGCATTCTATGGTTGTCACGAAAATCTTATTCAAACAGATGATCACAAATAAGTCTGTTTGTTGCGTTGATACCTGGAGTACTACACAACTCACTACATCATTGCAGACACCACCCTTCGAATGATCAGATACAATTATCTTTTTCAGACGAAATATCGCCTGTGGTTTGTTGAAACGGACTGAGTGGCCTTTCTTAAAATCTGAAGGCCCTGCCGCGAAAATATCAAGAACGTGTCTATGATTCAAATTGGAAAACTGAGCTTCACAAAAGCAACGAATACTTTTTTCCTGCAATGACTTGGACCGATCCTTTTTTTATACGTGATTCAATCTACGGTGAAACAATGTCTGTGTCATACATGCAAAGCTGCTGGGTAGTCGCAAAAAGCTTGTGATTCTATATTCCAAACGTTTTGAGACTGACTAGAATTTTTAAAATTTGGTTTAATAAGAGACGTAATATTATTTATTCCGTAGTGTTCACAAAACAGATGCACTATATTCTATCAGGGAAATGTAACAGAGGACGCATTTTTAAATAGCTTCCATCTATATGAATGATTTTGGAGTGTTCAGTGGATTGCGTTTATCATGTAGTTGGACTGTTTATTCACTGAATTGTCTGTAGTTGCCAGTTGCTAAATGAACTCCGAAACAAACAATGATAACTAGGGTATACTGATTTTTGATCGGAGCAGTTAACTGATGCTTTTTACGAACGTCTTTTTGTAACTCAAATCACTTACGTCCCTTTAAAAGCAACGCAATTACAGTACTTACAAACCTTGGCTTGAATGTGATTCACTGTTAGATTAGCGAAGCACTGTAGCAGTAAGTGACAAACTGACTTCGATCCTCGAATATTACCGGGCTAATATTCTATACATCGAAAAATAAAATGTCATCCCTACTACATTTAGGACTCAAGAAACCGGACTAACAGGGTGACTAACACAACATTAATGTAGCTCATCTCAGTTGGCAGCTTGAGCGTTAAAATGGAGTTTTGAAAGTAACACGCCGTTGAAGATGCACATACAAGTGTAATGTTTTTGCAATACTGAGAGTTGGGTGCGTCATGTAAGCAACACGTTTACTTCCTAACGTCAAGTGCCGTTTTGTAAACGCTGTTCTAGGCGACGATAATCACGCAGCTCATCGACGAAAGACAATTTGGTTGAAAGCACACTGTTATGCAGCTGCAGTTAAAACCTTCTACCACAGCACAGAAACCATTATCACGAATGACACCCACTGTTAGAAAACTAAAGTTCCAACTTGCTCAATAATGACGAATAGGTTATTGCAAAATTTTACTTATCATGCATAACGAAACACAAAAGCCGTCATTCAAGGAAACAGTCGTGCACGTTCGCTACAACTGTCGAATGTAAGATACAGAATTGATTACAGAAGTGATATTTAGTAAGCGATTGTACATACGAGAATAGTCGGTGAAAAATAACGAGTGTGGTCAAATACTTCCGTTAAAAAGACAAAGTGGCAAATTAGATTTCTTCGTAAACCACACCAACTTAACGTGAACAGTTTAGACGGATTAAGTGAACAGCTAGTTACTGAATTCCCTACACCCATTTGTTTGATCAAGTGATCCAGTATATTCCGATTGATTGCTCTTTCTACCATTTGTTTGCTAGTAAACGTGAGCACAGTAACAGCTGTTCATTCTCACTGGTGTCATAAAGTCCAGGTTAAAACACATCATTGTATTTGTTTTCATTATCTGCTGTCACCTGTCAACAACCCTTCGAGTAGAATGGACATACCTTATGACACCCGATAAACATTCACATTGGCTAGTACATATTTGAATTAGATCGCAGATGATTAATTCAAGGAATGCTTTTGTTCATCAGGTAGTTAAGGAAGAATGTTGTCATGATGATTTTGCACTTTTTTCATCTAGACTAAAGTAATGTCACGTTGGAAAACATCATATTGCCCTGGGCAATCTTCTCAAAGTTTATGAGCACACTAGAAAGTGTCTTAAGTGAAACCAAACAGAAAGAAGTATATGTTCAACAATAGACTTGTAAAAAGTAAAACGTAGTATAATTTCTTCCATAGACGGGTCCCTGGAGTGGTAAAATAAAATGCAGCTTTGATTGCTAATAGCAGTATTGATGTATTTCAATTCTAGGTGGGCGGATACAACTATCTTGACACCCTAAATCCTGGATCTCTTGAGTAACAGTTGGATATTTTCATTGCTTAGTCAGTAGGATAAATGCTTTTTGGAGGCAGAAGGTCTTTATCACTAATTCTAACCTAACGGATGTAGGGATTGTTGACACTCTGCTCTGTTTACAACAAATAAATTTGCAACGTTGATAAAAAATAGGCTAAGCATACAACTGTGGCTTCCCACTCCTGATTTGGTTCCTGCGTTTCGTTGATACCAGCTTACTTTGTACGTTATACCTGACGATATAGAACATGAAGTTCAATTTTGCTTACAATCGCAATCTTCTCCATACATCCTAGTGGCATTGGAAAATGTTGTTGGTTTTTGTTCAACCCACAATAAAATGATCAATGCGGATTATTCTCCTAGTTGTGCTGACTATGTTAACTTCTTTGCTAGCTAGAATCTCGATATTTTCGACAAATGTTTATCGTACGACCACTACTGCTGAATTTAACGGAGAATTCAAAAACTAGAAGATTCCTGCCGTTAGACATCCTCGAACGATTACTGTAGGTTAAAAGAACTCAATCTCCTTTGATAAGTTTCTCGGTGTTTTTAATCTCATGCTGTAAGTGGAAAAATAGATCAATCGCTGCCAATGAACAAATGTAATCTTCTTAGAAGGAATGAATTTTGGCTCTTAAAGAATACGACAGAAACTCATTAAACACACATTTTAAATTTAGACTGCAACAGTAATTTCATCCAACTTTCACACCAGTATAATTCTCTCTGTTTTAGATGGTTTATCTCGTATGATCATGTTGTAGGCATACACCAATGAAAGATATCCGTCAGTTTAACTGTTATAACGATTAGGTTGAAGAGCTTAAAAATTTCCAGATAACTTCATGCTTTCTTAGTTCGGTGTCTTAAATAGTGCACCGACTGGTCACGGCCATGTGAAGCTGACAGTATGTCGAACGAGTGCTGGCTTGAGGATTCCGCATTAAGTCGAACAATTTACAGATGGATGACACTTTTATGGGAGATCCATTTATGAGGTAACGAAGGAAGGTTTGACTCATACGGTCGGACAACTCTCTAAAAATGTCAAAGTTCCAAAGTCCATGCTGCCGTTTTGAGAGAACAGGGTTGGAACGAACAGATAAATGTCGGAAGATACAAATCCGGTCTGGATGGGAACCTTATTCATCCAGACTGAGTTATCTTGAAGTGAAGAATTGTTTAGAAGCGTCTGATCCTACTAAAGTATGAGTACCTCTGTTTACTGAGCCTCACCCAATTTTACTACGTCTTGCGTACATCTAACCAATTCAATTGTCAGTATATCAACCACATGAGAGTAGTTCATTAAACCTACAGAATACACGAAGAAGAGAATATCAACCTGCCCTGTCAAAACATCTCGAAAGCTTTTCATACAATGTCTCACCTGGTTTGTTTACCAGCCCGACTAGCATTCATATTAGGCTTATCACAGTGATTTTATCGCGGTAACTAACACACACCGATTGTGAAAGTACAATGTAGGTGAACTGACTCATGTGTATGATATGGACTATCGATTACCTACCTTAATAAAACGATACCTTCGTTGAATCACAGTAGTTGCATACTTTACCATAATCTACAATGAGCAGTATTGACACTGATAGAAACAGTTTTTATGTAGGTAAGCGTTTATGTGCGGTGTACTCCTTAATGTTCGCAGAACACACCTCCTTATTCAAATTTATCATGGAAATAAATAAAACAAATGTAAAGTAATAAGGTGGCACTCGAAGCAGATAAATGGTTACTCATTGCTCAGTAATGAAATATAACGGTCTTGATACAAAGTATATGGTTGGGGTTATTCGTTTTTCACCAATAATCAGTAGTAAGTTCTATTCGATTGTTTTAATTGTTTCGTCAGACATGAATGTTGCCTTGTTTGTATTCTGACGTTTACTTGCAACTGAACAATCGACGGTTACAGTAATGAGTAAGAAAGAATCAAACGATATACTCCTAACGTAAACCCCAGCAGTGATTACCACTATAACCGTTCACCAGAGGTTTATCACTGCATTGCAGATTTATTCACTCCGATAGCTACTTTTTGATACATGTTAATCACCTTCCCAGTTAGTGTTGTTCTGAACCATGAGAGAAAAGGTTAGGCAGTGACTACCTTGAAGTCGGATATAAATTAGCAATCCACGTACACTATGCACACTTCCTCTTAATTTAGCTCCTCCTTTGGTTGGTTGACTTTAAGCGATGCATTGCCACACTTTGGATGGTAAATGAAGTGCTGTCTAATAAAAACAATCCATCGCAACCCAATTCGCTATTGGTGAATTAAAGACAGTATTGAACGAGACTATGATTCAACGTTTCAACTAGCTATGGTTATTTTCACCATTGGGGACATTGCTACCATTTTTGTCCACGGCACTGGGGTAGACTGAGTAAATGAAAGTGTTCAGGGAGTAGGTGTATCAATACTTGAGGACATAACGACTGTGAAGACGTTACAACAAAAAACAAATGAGGCAAGGTTGGACGGAAGGAAAATACAAATCCTTTATCGAACTAGACCGATCTTCCAACAACAAGCACTCGCTATTATGTAGCTAGAAAAAATAGACTGATTATGTTATAATTCACAACACAACTGAGGATATTCTTTTCTTTGCCACATTCAAAGTAGTTGTGTACAATTGAAATCCGAAATAAATTATTGGGTTTTTATTAAAACACTTAATCACCTAGGATAATCGATTCTGTATCACCTTAGGGTGACAAGCTTTTTGAAGAAACGCTGAATCGTTCATATCAATTATTGGCCTGATGAATACCTTATAAGACTACGCTATCAGTACAGAGAATCTTTGAAGGGTAGTTAAAACCCGTAATACTGAATGTAGAATTGACAACTTTTTGGATCGCAAAGCACAATAAAATCTGAGTTTATCCTTGACAGTTTTCGTCAGAAGGATTTGTCTTATTTAATGAGAAGTGATAGGCAGAACCTTTAAAGCTTGATTTCAGCATCAAATTTCGTTGCTTTTGTGTTCTGTGATAATCGATATTGTATTTGACTTCAGAAAAATACTACTGTTAAATAAGACATAACATCATCTGTACATTAAGGTTAGTAATTTCCGAATTAGTAATATTTTGTTTTACCTTCTAATTTTAGCCCAGCTCTGCGTACCTTAATTCATGTGGTATGAAGAACCGTTTGAATAGATCAATTCGAAAATCAGAATACCTGAAACATGTTGAAGCTTAAAGCTAAACCTACTATCATGAAGCCAAAAACCAAAAGCTTGCCAAAGAAAATCGCCAAATTAGGTGCCGCTCAAGTTGCTGCCTTTGTATCAGATCAAGTGAAGTCGGACATTTTTGATTATAACACAATGGTAACAGATTCCAGTTTGCCTACCTATGCGCAGCTGCCGTCCATAAACTCAACTGCTAAAGAGGATTCGTCAAAACAACATCGGATGCATGATGTGAAAGAGTCAGCAGCAGAAATGGCTAGCAAAATTACTAGTGAAGATGATCAAAGCCTTTGGGATGACACAGAGCTAGTGAATGATAATTCAGATACACCTAAAGTTTCGGACCAAAAAGCAACACCCAAAGAGACTGTTAACGAGAGCGGATTTTCGCATAAAACTCAAACTGTACACACAGGAAGTGCTTCTGAAATAGCTGATAGAATAACAAACACCATCAGCGTTCCATTTTTCCAAAGCTGTACTCTTATAAGTGATTGTCACTTTCTGAGCACAGATGAACCACAAAGAAACAAGGAAATCGAAAAGTCAACTAATCTCTTGCCGGATGTTGGTGAGCCTAGAGAGAATGCTGAATCGCATCGACCAAACGACATAGATATGAAAAACTTGCTCGTAAAACCTAAAGGCAAAGCGGCTGAGATTTGTGGTCGTCTAGCTCACAGAAACCCAACCACAGATACTGCTCATGACAGTCTAATAACTGATTTAAGTCTCATCGACTCTCCTTTATCCGTACCTCCACCCCAGCCTTCAAGTGAGGAGCTCAAGGTGGCCTCGTCGAATGCATTCACTGGACATGCAGCGTACATCGCTAATATCATAGCGAATGGTTCATATAAATTTGGTTTGGAAGATACATGTTTGATACCAGATATCTATCTTCCTACTAAAGATACAACAACCATAAAAAGAAGTTCAACTCCAGGAACTTTGATGGTAGACTGTGCAGCAACTAATGTACAACAGCCAGTCGAGATGCCTGGAAACTTCGCATATTCACTAGCTGATACACTGGCACGCCTATATGGAACAAATGAATTTGTAGACTGCACTCTGATAGACGATAAACTTTTGAAATCTGACAGTAAAAACTGTTTTAATGGAATAGACAAGTCTCTGAAAGTTCTCCCAAAGTTAAAAAGCAAAGCACCACAACTGGCAAGCACACTCATTCAAAACGGTAAAGCGAATGTTACAGATGATGCGGATATCTTTTTACAACTAACTGAATCTCGACCTCCGCAGAAGAGGATGAGCTTGTTTGCTGAAGATAAGACAACACTGAAAACCCGTTCAGCGTGTCTGCTTGCGAATCACTTCACTGTAACCAATCCTCACACTACTATCGACAATTATAAATTAGTGACTGATTACAGTTTGATAAACTCTGCTGTGCAGCACTATGTAATTTACGCGAGGCAAAACTCAAACTCCGGAACAACAATGACTAAAAAGTCTGAACTTTTCGGTACAGCACCGGAAATAGCTACAAAAGTTATAAGCAACAGAGTCCACGAGCTTAGCGGAGATACAAGTTTGGTCACGTGTTTTGCGGAAAACGACCTGAACCTTAAAAATATGTTTACAGATAAACGTGGTATTGAAAGGAAACCTGAAAGTGTCAACGTCTCCCAGAATATTCCGGCACCTGCTTTGGCCGCGAAGCTTCTAAAAGAACTTCCGATTGTGGACGATTATACACTTGTTGGTGACGAAAAGCTGGCTGGTATTGATTTAAATTCATTTAATTACAATGGTAATACACATCCTATACACCACGATGCAAAGCAAGATTCAGGTGGCGCACTGAATGCTAAAATAAAGGGTTCGGCCCCACAAATTGCCCAATTTCTTTTGGATAAAGGATTGGCTGCTACTGATGGGGACACAAGTCTGACTGAGAAGACAAATCAAACCACTGCCTACTACAGGTTGGATCGCAAGTTAACGATAAACGTTGCACTTGCGCAGCCGGAAAACGGAAATACCAGTCGATCACGAACCACTTTCGTGACTACGTTAATTCCAAAGAACACTGCTTCTAGAAATTCTGCAGTCAGTTTGAACAAAGTGTATCCAACCGAGAAACTAATAACCATAGTGAGGATTGGTGGGAGGCTAAGGCCTGCGTCCAGTACGTTTCTTGACACGCCATCTGCACAGTCTAATACCCACCGAAATACGGAGACACACAGATCAACGACTAATACGAAGAAAACTGAAGATCGTGTGTCAACAGGGTTTCTAAGAAAAAGTACACTTTACGATATGCGAAACGTCGACAAAATACGGAAACGTTTCACACCGACATACATGCACATCAATGAAGACATGTACCGGAGTGGGTATAGACTCAGATCTCTTGGTAGTGCATCGCGAGTAAACATTTTTGATGGCCGTCCCACAGCTGCAGATTATACTCGCCGACAGTTAGCAAGACAGTTTAACACGTTTAGCCATTCACAAGAAAATATCAGAGATTCCAATTTAAGAATCTACACCTATGATCGTGCTTTTTCAATGAACGCTTCCCTACGAGAAGCGAGGACTCAGAGACAAGTGAGAGCATTCAGCTTAACAGGAGACCGCACTAGCCGATCCCTCTTGCATCTGAAATCTGCCGAAAATCATAGTGCAACCAGTTCCACGTCGCTGGCTAAAGAAACTATATCAGAATTACTATAAACAGTCCAGTAAATATTCCTGATTTCCAAAACCGCGTTTCTATAATTGAAATGTGATTTTTGTAAAGTAAATTTATAGTAGGCTCCACCTATTTGAATGTCAGAACTGTTTCAAAGTCCAATACATGTCACAATACAGAAGACTGTTTTCAATGTTCTTTCTCGTCACTAACTGAGGACAATCAAATCTGTCGTACTAAGAACCTCCTTAAAAACCAAAAATACATATTGCTGGTAGGCAATGAATATAATCTAACTTTTCTAGTAGCTTTATCTTTAAAAATCGATATACCTGGGTCTTTTGTAAGTGTACACCTATCACTGATCCGTGATACACAGAATCTTGAAAAATCTTTTTTATATTCTACCCTTAACGTAAGATGTTCAAATCTGTCATATGGGAGCTGTTCGACTACAAACTATCTAATTTTGAGCAGCCAATATACACCTCTACACTCAGGAACAATACATTGACTGATTTATTATAGCACGATCACGAATTATAATGTTCACGTCGACATTTTTTCGTATCTTTTGGAAATTGACCGCTTATCTGCATAAAGAAGTAAATATTTACTAAAATTCATCTCTTGAATTTGCGGATCATGAGCTTTACATACCTGTAGTGGGATTTTGGATTATTTGAAGGACTTGGGAACTAGTTAACAAACATCAAGAGCACTTAGAACTACTGACCGAGTTTACTGTGTTTCTTATGGCATGCCGGTGGAATTTACAGAAATTAAATGAGCTAAAACGCTTGGTCACTTCTGAAAGAATGAACATCTGTACATAAGCAGCTGAGAACTGTAGGCTAGTTTACTACTACTGCACTACTTTGTCACTGCTCTCACTGCACATATATAATCTTTGCCGTGTATCGGGGCTTCATTTAGCCATCAAAGTCAGTGTAGTATTACATTCTGGGGCGCAGTAACATAAGACGATGTATCTGGTGGTGGTGAATAACGTGAACTTAGCTTCATCGTCCACCTGATGTGTCCGCAGAATTGTAAGGAGGACGAATTAGAACCGAAAACATCACATTCCATGTTATAAGTCACAGAATACATTCCCAATAAATATACAGATTTACAAGCTTTGCAAAATGTAGAAATGTGCACATGACCTTGCGCAAGTACAAATACATCCATCGAGGACTGTAATGTGGAAAGTGTTTCATGAGCCTAGTTTGACAATCCCTGCCAGGTCATCACTGTGTGTATCGAGGTCTATTCTGTTTGTCATCTAACCCTGTAGGGGTTAATTAGTTAGTCAACGCGAATCGACTCCAAACTCTTGAAGGACATGCGTTTTTTTAAATCTTCACAGAATTTTATTTTTTTCCGATCTAAGGACGCTGTGCATTCCCGTAATGAAAGTAGCCAGCTGTAACTCAGTATACCAATAGGTTACTTCAACTGTCAACATACCTGGGCCAAATAGTTGTTCCAACTAGTTCGACTGACAGCACCACTGTATGTGGTTTGTGACACGTTGGATACACCAGAAGTCTCATGTAAGAGGTCACGTGACAGAGTGCACATGCACGTCAATCACCCAGAGGCTCATCTCGGAGACACTGCTGTGATGTGCCGTTTGCCACTTCACTTACATTATAATGTGTTACAGGTTGAAGTGATCAGAAAGCATCAGTGCATTGTGCAGAAGTATCTAGTAGTATGTTGGTGAAGAGATTGGGGGCAACTGTTGGCATTGAAATGTCGAACTAAGGTTCCAAGGCTAGCCAAAACTCATGGCGCGTGAGGGTTTTCCGCTTCCTGTCATACTACTCATAGGTGTTTTTAAGTAGCATACGATTTGTACATAATCTAGTGTTAAAAATGGCTTTCACTCAATGACTAATAAAAACTGTACTACTGTTGTCCCCAATCTGTCTGCCGATCTACGCAAAATGCCTTCTAAAGTCAAACATGTGTCCGCTCAGATGTGATCCATCCAAGCTAACTTACTTTAGATCTTGTCAGTTAACAATCTGCAGAGATACCGTTAAGCAGAAGACTGCGTGAAGTTAAATATGCTCAAAGGCGCTTGTGGGTACAACGGAGTAATTACTCATCGTTTAGCTTAGTTTGGCAAAAAAAACTGACTTGGTCGTAAACGAATATCACCAGCGACATTTAGACTGCAGTGCTGAATTTTTATGTGCACGGTTTTCACCTCCGAAATTTTCCAATAAACTATCCACAAACCATGAACTGCAGTAATTCTCAATTGAATACATTCGAAAGCCAACTCCTACCAACTTTATCTGCAGATACACCCAAATGTATTTTTGGGCCTCTAGTCAATTTTAATGAAAAGTTCTACCTGAAGACGTTCAGCAATCTGTTTTGCGTAACAGCTGGCGGCCCAGGAGTAGCTGTATACATTGATGAGGGGGACGAATCAATGGTTCCATTATTTAACTGGGCAGTTGCAAGCGCACGGTGAGTCAGGCAAAAGAAGAGAGTAGCGAGCGGTTGAAATATGTTGATTTGGCGAACTATATTTACGTGCACGGCTTAAATCACAACGCCATTTATTACGTTATTTTTGTACTATAGTCAATAGACTGGTAAAAAACTAGGAGCAGCTGGTTTGGTAAAATTGTCTACAACACCCGTGGCAGCTTATATTTTTCCAATGTCATTCCAAATTAGGAAAAGAAACTGTGGATTATCAGGTTTTATATCATACCTATAGACTAGATTAAATCGGTTACAAAACGTTACGTCAGATAGAGATTGTGATGCGATAAGCATTGTGATGTGTAGTTTCTGTTGTGGTAGTCCGCAATAGTTAACGCCAATAAATAGAAGTTTGGAGTGGACCTGAGTTGTCACCAAGTATTGTCACAAACATTATCACAAGTTAAAAAGTGATGGAACAAACAAACTGAAATATACTCAAACTGTTTTCAAACAATAACTAGATTATCGGCGCGTAATTTAGATGTCATTGACAAGAATGTCAAGAAATCTAGCAACCGAACAACAGTACACATGGAAGAAAATGCAACAATGAACATAACAATAAATTCGATGTAATCATCTACGGAATGTCGTTAAGAGTCAGATAAAAAGATGGAGAAGTGGAATGTTGAGAAGAATGTAATAAGACAGCAATAAGTTGGTCATATAAGGAAGTGCAATGCAGTGGGATGTAGGGAACAGCACTCACATTTGTTAAGACTCGTCAGTCACGTATTTCCATGTCACACAGCCAGAATTTACGCTTTTTTCCACCCTACGGTAGAGCAGACATATCATTGCAGAAGTAGGTGATCGAGTGTGAGAATGTGTTCCATTTGTAACCACAAAACATTTCCGACTTTTTTGAATAGCAGAAATGCATCTATCCATAGAACGCTTTTGAATAAGTTGGAAATTCACACAGATATACAAATTGTGATTAACTGCTACAATTCCGGATTATGCTTTGAAAAAAACGTTACACCCGAGAAGTTTGCAAAAATTGCCTTTCAGCTTCCAGATATTTGTTCGCGCCAGACTAACTGAATTTGGACATACACTTTGATTCTCGTTGGCCGGAAATATCCATATAATTAGTAAGTTGGACAGATTGTGAATACAGAGTGAGAATATAAAGGTGATATTTTATTAACAGGAATACACAGAATGGGGGCAATCCATCGGTGTACTGTTATAACCACTCACCACTAAGAAGACTAACAATGTAAAATACATAATTGCATATTAAAGGTACTGTAAGGTTGAGCAGGATTGTTAATATTGTTGAAATATATTGTACCACAATGACATACCACCAAGCTCGCCAGATTTGTAGCTCCACCATGTGTTATATTCTTCTGGAAATAATTCGGATGTCCATGATGAGATTTCCCTTTGATGAGCCTTCACTGTGATTTGATCTAAAATCAGATGTGGGGAATTCACAATAAGTGGATTTTATTGGGTAAACGTGACGTGTAGGCACACAAAAATTCAAAAAACCTGTACAACTTTTCTAAGAAACCTTTAGGTTTCACCAAGGAGAACTGATCAGTCGAAAACTGGCATCCCATAAAATGTGTGCTTGATCGTTAATAACAGTTTACAGTACAATTCGAACAGGCTTGAACTGCCAGTAGAGCTCAAAGTTAACACTATGTAAGAGGTCACAGGCTACTGTTCTGGTGTCGATGTGTTTACAGAGGATAAAGTGAAATCTTGTACGTAAGCTGCGACGTTTGCTAATTTCACAAAAACCTAAACTAACAACCTGTTTGCTCAATCTTTTAATGATTGCCAGCTGATGGTTAGTTCTCCTTGTTTTTCCAATACTCCTTTTCTTTTGCAATAAACACGTTATGTTGTGTTGTTACGTAGATTGTATTAGAGAGACCAATATAATTTTGAACATTTTCTAGTAGTTTCAGACCTTGGCGCATGGGATTGGAGACGTGTGTGCAATTTGGCTTGGTGAAGCAAAATGAATGGTTTTAATCTTTTAGGTACATACTAGACTAGAGGCTTGTGAATAAAGCACTAATGGTGCGTTGATTTATATAACTCTTTCACATCAAATCGGACATTGCAAGCATGAGTTCCTAGCAATCTATAACAAGCTAGGCAAGACTATCGACAGCAGAGTAGTTTCATTTGTAATACTCAACCAAAACGTTTATGGATTACTCTTCATTTTAAGCCATTTGTGTCTGTCGGCTTTATTCAAGAACGGAACCGATTATTAAATGATGGCCCGGACTATTTAACATAAAACATGTGCTTCTACATTATGATTTGGTCGTTGTGCCAGTAGAACTACCGAACGTGACTGTTGAAAGCTAACCGTCTCCTCGTATAAAGCTGATTTTTAACAGGTTTCACTGCAGTTGCACTAATCAATCAATTACAGACAATCTGCTGACCATCTTAGTACCTGTAGATGAGTTTTGCTCAAAACTTGAAAGTTTCTTAGTTGGACCCCTTTCAAAGTTTGAGCTTGGAAACAATGAGTTTTGAACGTCATTAGGCAGTATTTATTTCATGATGTTACCGCCACCCCATGACACTGAAGTTGGTTACATAAATGTATCAGTTTATATGTTTATTTAATAGAAGGATTTCTCACTATTTTCCTCATGCTAAGGATATTTTAGCCCAGACATCAAATGGGGGTTTTATCCCTGGCAGAACCGATATAGTGGTGTAGCCATCAGTTACACACGAAGTCAACAGTGTCAAACATCCACAAACAAAACGAATAAGGTATAATTGAGAACGGAAAATCGTTTCAAAAATTATACCGCGGGCAAACCTATCTCTTGGTTTTATTGAGCTGGTACTTCCTCTACGCAATGAATGCAGGGCCATTCATTCACTTCTCTTGAGAAAGACCTTTTGATGAGGTTGCAGTTGAGGTTACACTATTCTATTGATCAAAGTACTATCGCGTAAGCAGAAAATTCGATCTATGGTATTCGCGCTTTGAGAACTGAACGTCGATCATGACGTAGTCCAATATATCTTGAGAATCTAATCGAACACAAGGACTAGATAGGTAGATTTTGCCCCCTCATTTAATTTCGTAACAATTCCGGCTTTTTTCAGCTAACTTTCCGATACAAATATAGTCTCATCGGCTAAGTCGCATAGTATACTACAACTGTCCGTTGTGAACAAAACGGAAGTCGTTCGCGCAATTCCAAAATTCAGCGGACACGCAGAGAAGTGAAATTCTGATTCTAACAGCAGTAGCAGATGATAGTTTATTCCAGTTAAATACAGCACATGAAAACCCAAGGGTCGGAATTATGCATACAGGCTTCTTGGAACACATCATTTATCAGTTAGGTACATTGGACAGGTTAGGCCTTACAAACATTAGGCTGTGCGTGGGTGCTTCACAACAAAAGTAACATAAAGTACACTATGTCCCGCATACTTACAAGTAGAATCACGAGACACTGTCAAGCTGTGGTTTTCCTGAAGGCGCGTAATCTGTTTCACTGAGTCATCAATGCAGGCACACAGTAGGTGCATAAGAGGAGAGGTGATTCATGTTATGGACACGTGAGAACCTAATCAGATATCCCTTAGCGGATTTATTTGTTGAGAGATTTTGCAATTACAGAAAGTGCAATTTACTGCAAATTTAAGTAGTAGCCAGCTGAGGAGCCAGGACTAGTGTTTCTATCCCATACATTTAAGCTTTAAAATCAGATGTTCAAAACTTAAGTGGTCATCGAGAAAAGTCTGTGGTTGATGGGTGTAGCTGACACACACCGCGAATTCAACACAAACAGAATCCTACTAACTGTCCTAAAAGTTCAAGCCCAAGTTTGATTACAGTTTGAATGAGCCACAAATCTATTGCATTCAGCCATACTTCAAATAAAACCACTAAAATATGTAAACCATTCTGAGGAGAAAATTCTAACATCAGCTTGCGATTTTCTGACAGACATACCGGACAACATAGCTTTCGTGTATGTGTATACCTGTCATTAAAAATAACCAATTATTGTTTATAGCATTATTCAAATTATTGTCCCGGAAGAGATAAAAAGAAAAGTTTCGTTTATGAAATTGTCCTACAAAGTACGTTTCTGTTATTTATTAGTAAATTATTCTCCAGAAAAATGCAATTCGGAACCATTCCTTGAACACATTTTGGTTGCTGGAATTAAATCCATGGGGTCACAAAAATTATCAGTCGGGGGCGCAGTTGTCTTATGGAATCTGTTCACTAGTGTATGATCCAGTGAGGTGGGTCACAACTAGTGACTACTGGTGGGTTAATGCTTGGGTCTCATCAAGAATACCTTCACTACTGTAAACTGATTTTGCTCCTTCAGAAGGTTTAAAACCACCAAAAGACCTTCCCTTTAGCCTTGCCGATCCGACCACACGATCATCGTATAATGGTCGGCGATAGTAAGTCAGAGGAAAATATGTAATATAGAGAGTGTTTAGATTTGATAAGAAAATCAACAAAACAAGTGGATGAGTGCGATGTTTAAAATGAATGGCTCATGAATGCGTGGTCGAAGTTCTAGTCCAGACCCTTTAAAGATAATCCACTACTGACAAGCTCTGACGAGAGAAACTGTTGAGGTGGATGACTCATTCGAAAAAGGCTGATTGAAAAATCTATCCGTATGGAACAACTTCAGTCTCCGTGAGTGATTTTTTGTTTGGAACAACAAACTGATTGACGATACAACTTAGTAGTTGCTGCCTCACAATAGCTTGAAGTACCGTCAGTCAGGCCAGGCCTGTAAAAGAGATTAGTACCTGGTTCGCAAGCGACCGGCTTAAGACTACAAAGAATGCCTTATGAATATTATATTCTCTGAGTTTCGAGCTGAAGTGACTGCTGAATTATGTAAAATAATGAGATGCATTCCACGGCATTTCCAGCAGAGATTATGATCAATGCCACCTACCTACTGAAAGACTGTTTACCACTCCGTCCAAGGAAACTGTCGATGAACGCGGAAGACGATTTGGTGACCAACTCAAAAACAGTCTTTAACGTTTTGCTTTGTTCTGCACGATTTTGCTAACCATCTTCGGTAAATACACTTGTATTAGAAGCTAGGGTTACAAAGTTTGTGTGAGAGTTCATCCGTATTAATTTCATCTCCTAAAGTTAAGAATCTAACATCCATTTTATGTCTACACCGTGAACAGCAGATTAAGAAAGTAAATTCAATTGATCATTGTCAAGCTTCGTGTATCCTCGTCACCTCATCTAGCATCGTAAAACATATGTTGTAGTGTTTGCAATAGTTCCGGCTCTGGCTGTGGTTATCACGCCCCAGGCTCAACTGCTTTCTCAATCGCTGTTTTCGCAGGTTTCTCGAAGAGCTGGGAATGCGCTGAGTAAGGCGCTTGATATATTCGACGGGATTTTGGAGCTGCGGACGAATAAAGTCGCACTTACACTGAGTGCCGAATCTGAAAACCGTTAACAGTAATTACTGGATCCAAGTGAGGACAAGACGCTTTGGTTCCGATCATCTGAATCGTTCTCGCTGTCTCGAAATAAAGGGAACATTTTCGTCTTGATGCGATTATTTTTGTTATAGAACAACCACAATCCTTGTGAACATTTTATTTACGTTTGATAGGGGTCACCACCGTAAACCATTGTCTAAACTTGTTGGTGATCATCTGATGGACGTTAATTTCTTTTGTCCGGCTTACAGCAGTTTTGTTCAGTTAGGGTGAACATGTTTGCGAAGTTTTGTGAATCCCCTGCCAGGGGATTGACAAAATGGTCAGGTGGCCCACAAAGACTGTCGTAATGCCTCTTTCTGCCAAAAGCAAGCTTATTTCAGATAAAACAAAGTGTTTTCTTTACACTAACGAAAATCTCGTCTCTGCAGTAAAACTATATCCTTCAAAATGCTTACATAACTTCTAAGCATATCGCTTTGACGGTAGTGTTCTTCCTTCCGCAACAGACAAAACACTCGAATATACTTTTACTTGCCTATTATATGAACATACATTTTGATTGTCATACCGAACTGAAGAGTCTAGATGGCATACAATGTGTACAAAAGTGACAGTCTATCGCTATTCTCAGTGCACCTTGCACTAGTTCCGTGTGGTCGATACTAAATTTGTGCGCAAAATACAGCAGTAGTTCACAGACCATATACAACCTAATCAAATCGTCATCTGCTAGGTATGGGGCGGTTTTATTAAATATTCTTGTCCATCTAGGAGTAATCAACTTGCCTCAAACCTTGCCATTGTCCATGCGTGCATCGCTTTCTTGTTTAGTTGAATCGCATCCCTGAGCAAATGCAAGCTGATTAACTGGTTACTTCACATTGACTTAAGAATTACCGCTTATTAAATAACGCTGATAGCTAAATAGTTCAGATTAAAACAATGAAGTTATTCAACTACACAAAGGGCAGAAATTGTGATGGCCTCCCGGGGCAGCTGTGATGTGATCTGTTCCACAACAGCTGTGAGAATAGGAGAGGAGTGAATTTTTACCGATGTGAACGAGCTCATGAACAAGCGCTGACCGAGCCCAGTGGCTCTGAACTTCACATGACAGTTGTTATCTAGAACGTAAATTTACGAAGAGTCTGTTCAACAGCCGTTACGAACATTTCGCAGAGTGGGATAAAAGGATTAGAGAAGGACTTCCATCAGAAAACATTTGTGTTGTGCAAACAGTTTGTGGTTTCATTTGCTTTGGCATCACTGTGGTGAGACCAGGTGACAACACGTCTCACATGGCAGCTAACAGGCGTGCTCGGCACTTTGAGCAGTAAGTTGGGTAACTTGAACGGGACGGGTCAGCCAAGACAGTGAGGTTAGCGTGTTTAACTACGATATGTTCGATTGTCCTCCCGGAGGAATCAGAGTACTTTTGAGTCAGTCCTTGTCATATTTAGCCTAGTACAGACAACCAATTTCTGGGTGTCCAAGACTAATTCTTTCTTACGATCTAGAGGCGTGGTCCTCACACCCTGAAGAAGAAATTATAGTTTCCTACATTCATGATCTCTCTGAAACTTGACAAACCTGCGTTGCCTCTTTAGAAATTGGGCAAATTCGTGGGTAATAACCGGGTCAATGAGACTTTGAAGCCTGATAAGAGTGGTTTGGATAAGTTGCCCATTTCATCACGCATAGTTCTTTGCGGTAGGCGATGGCTCAAAGCAGACTGACGGTGATACAATCAAAGGGTTATGACAACTTTGCCATTTCTTCTGCACATGATCAGCCGGTTAAGCACACCACGTTTGAGGATGCGGGATTATCCACTTTGATAATGTGAGGAGTTCTCTGATCTGACATTGTGACACAATAGTTGTCTGGAATCCCCCGAAATGTTGATTGTGCTTCCCTTTAATTTCATTTTACATATTAAGCTACTATATCCCGCGTTAGTATAATTTTAGTAATTTTTCGTTTCATGAAGTACCACCAGGATTAGTGATCGGTCAATACATGTATATCTAATTCTGTTCATTACTGACTATTTTTCTCTATGTATGTGTCGTACGACCAAAATTTAAGCGGGCAATGCCAGAATTGAGTAACATGTCTTGTATGTAACGCGTATGGACCCAGTTAGTGACCTTGTACACTCGCAGGGAATATGTCTACGGTCACTGCTGACCTAACGGGTTTACCGAACGTTAGCTAATCAGAAAGCTGTTTCCACAGACACTGACGTGTCAGCCTAAGAGAAAAAACATTATTACATTGTCTATTTAACTGTTATAATTAACAGCTTATGATGACGACCTGTGAAGTAAGATAACAATAACAACAAGGGAAGAAAACCCGGGGTTTCTGCACAAAATTTATGTCAGCTGTCCATCGTGGATTGGTCGCCAGAACTCGATTAATATGTCCGTGACCACTCAAGCCGGAATGAAACTAATGTCAATATAAATGCGGTTAGTGGTCTGCTCCGGATTTAATAGCTCAAGGGTCGTAAGTATTGGATCGTCACCTTGGTTACGCGCTCAGTCGTTTGGCCCAAACCGAGAAATCACAAGAGACACGGTTGCGCCGTTTATTGGGAGAACGACACTAGACAAGACAAATCTTAGGCCACAGAATCTCTAGATTTATAGGACAAAACGATTACCATAGATGGTCGACAGACACAAAACGAATCAAATGAGACAGTCATATATGGCAGTCGGGGCGTCAGAACAAATCACGTTAAAAGGGGGCGTCAGAAGATGACTCGAGAAAAACATTGTTCAGATAGCGCAAGCGTTCGTCCGCACACCTGCAATCTGATTGGCTGAATGGGACCATACCATCACCCACGACCATACCATCCGAGCTGGGCCGGTCGATCGATGTGACGTGACGCGTCCTGACTGTCTCGTTAGGAGATGCGCCTCCTAACATAAGTTCTTAAGGAAGCTCCACTGGATCTAACGGGTGTGGTCAGTTTAAATGTGTGCTTTTCATTTCGAAAGCATTGGCAGGGACTGCTACACTGTGCTCGTGATTTTTATTCCAGTAGTCATTAGTTCAAGGTGTTATCAGCTTGTTTTACTGAATTCGTAATCATACTCCCAAAACCTACTCCTATTCACCAGATAAGGGGTCTTCCGCCTGACTGAATCCTTTGCCCGATAGGACATATGTCGCACTCACACCGTTTGTTATATGGAAATTTTCGTGATAGATCCAATTCGTACTATTTAAGCAACTTTAAGTCTAATATACTTTTGTTAGATTTTTAGAGGTCACAGCTTCCGGGTGAATACTATGGGGTTAGTGTCCAAATAATTGGCTCCGTTGCTTTAAGAAAGGGTTGACGGTAGTTTAAAATATAAGTATGAGTAGAATTTAGCTTATTTCAAAACCATTACACTTTGAAACCAAAGGACAGTAATCGGTCAGGAAATTTTCATCGGAAAATTGGCACCAAAGTTTATTATCCTCAGTCCGAGGCTTAGTCCTATCGGACTGTATAAATAATTTTGTAGCTCAAGTTGACGACGTAAATCCAAGTCAAGAAATATATGTACCACACTATTTTAAAATGAAATGTTTTACAAATTGACCAACATTTGAGGAATTGTTCTTGTGGTATATATTTTCCAAAGTTCCAGATTTTATTTGCCGTTTAAATACAATTCATAAAAGTCATACACTTTATCAATGCTTAAATTTTTTACGCGCTGTGTTTGGAAAGCCCCTTGATGTATTGTATATTATTGTTCCCACAAACAACGTATTTTCTCTTGAACTAACCAAACCGCCTGCTCATTTGACAATTCTAGTTGATAATTTTCACCTTCTTATCATGCATTTAATGTTTTTCGCTAATAGGATTTGGAAATATGTAGGTGTACATAAATCTTAATG
The DNA here is from genome assembly GCA_013368495.1 of Paragonimus heterotremus. Lineage (NCBI taxonomy): Eukaryota > Metazoa > Platyhelminthes > Trematoda > Plagiorchiida > Troglotrematidae > Paragonimus > Paragonimus heterotremus. The sequence continues at coordinate 79,086 of LUCH01000800.1, forward strand.
CATACATCTGTATGTAAATTAACGGAAGAACAAATCAAATTTCTTCAATCTGTCAGACATTTCCTTCATATTCCATAGTCCGCTGTCTATCATTTTCAAATATACATATCTATATGTGAAACTGATTGATGAACGGATGTTAGTCGTGTTCACAATTAGAACGAGTCAACCCAAGCCTACGTGCCCGTTCCTACACGCCTATGTATTCGTGCTCGAACACATACATAACGATACAATGAGACTACACACAAACACTGTTACGCATACACCGTCATAAAGGCAAACGTCTTCCTCGTAGGGCGACGAGCCAGCAGATCGTATCACGGTTAGACATGATCCGTGACCTGGTGTTCTGTCGCACGTACTCCCTAACCAAACCGGAACCACGAACAAAAATGTCCAACAACGATCTGTATGATAGACTAGTTTCATTGTTCTTTGTGTATGTACGTGTGCACTGATGCGTAAGTAATAGACAACTGGAATAAATTTGTGCTTGTATAAAATCCGCACAGTTGTTTATACGGAGAAATAAAATGTATTATTAAGCAGTGCGGTACTCAGTCAATTTATAACACCTATTCACATTACTGATGACACGCTGGCCAAAAATCTATACATCGTGTCCCCTTTATACGTAAGTAATGGCATAGCGTATAAATACGAACAAAGAGCTCGGATAGTGCATTCGTTATCCAGTCCAATTATTTTTCCTAGTCGGGAATCAGTCAATAGTTTTTGATAAACCTATGAACTGGTGATCACCTGTTGTCCTCGCGAAGTAGGCTGAAATAACCAGATGGTTTGGGGGAACCGATAAGACAGCAAAACAGGGCAGCTTTGATCCAAATTGGTTTCCATGGAAAGTAGCATGTTAGGTGATTTAAGTGTCAATCTCTGAATATATATCGAAAGGGCGATCTAAGCACTTTCCACCGGACCGCGGGATTGCATTATAATACGTGTAACTGCTAACAAAGTAACCTTCATGCCCATGTGCAATCCCTCTGTCTAGACTACGATCCGGACGGTTATATATACGTTGTAATATCGAAACCTTGGCGAGTGTTTGCAATTGAAGGACAACAGAGTTGAAACGAGACTTCATCCTTCAGCTGACAATTGTGAGAATCAGTTTGCATTCAGTGAATCTGTAAGGTAACCTTTCAACGGAAGCGGTCAAGCTGCGTCATATCTAGAAGCTCGATGATGTTAATACGAGCCCCTTCTATAGAAAGGTTGTTTATCCCAAAGTTACTTTTGGGCATATAACACCCTACGTGATGTAAGTAGTTCATTATAATCCATCTTACAAATCTTCCACGTTTCGAAGTTATGGTCTTTCTTATAAAATGTTATAAATTTCAAAAGTGACGTTGTAACAAGTTCACTGCATAGGATTCAGCAAGTTCAGATTATTTTTTAACAAACCACGAGCAATTGTCAACGTCTTCTAGTTGGGAAGTGAAGGGGTTATTTCTGGTAGTGCTGCTCTATATTTTCTTAACGAAAGTGATTTACTGGTGTTTGCCTTTGGTATTGAAAGCGAATGCACGACTACAGGGATTGTATTGAGTTTGCTCATATCCGTCGTGGTGCTCAGGGCAAAGGCGCTTGAGAAAATCATCTGAACTTCTAAGGTGAAACAGATGAAAGAGCAACAGAAATATCCGACCAGTTCAACTGTGATCACCTGTAACAGTTCTCATGTTTTTAGGCGAACACATCAGTAGAGTGATCAACAAGGTCATGTTATCTGAACGTAGAACAAAGGTCTTGTCGGTGCTATTCGAGGGATATTTATTACAGACATGTTCTAACAAGGGCATAGCTTTGGTATATATTTCTTGTTGCGAGTGGGTTAGCTTAAGTTTCATCTTGGTGCGACGCTGATTTTTAATCAATGTATATCTATCAAATTTACTGTTTGTCAATAACTTCCTAGCAGTCAATTACCGCACTGATTGCTAGCCTCTCATCTTTACTTCAAAATATTTTTGGGATCAGAAGTAGCACCTGCAAAATTCTACGTACTCATCAATAACCGAGAGACAGAAAAGTGAAGGATTTTCACAAAGTGAACCACAGGTCTGGTTTGCTTTTCATACTATCCATGAACACAATACCTTTGTAGTGCGGGAAGAAAGACGTAAAGTGCATTAAAATTGATGTGTGGTTTAAATGTATCTATTTCCCAGGGTGTAAGGTTAACTGTTTCCGATAGCCTTTGGTATTGATAATTCCTTTATTTGGGTTCTGTGCTAGGTAAGTCAAGCTTGTTACTCCAGCTACTGTTCCATCTAAAGTAGATTTTGATGGTTGCATATTCAGATATCTAAATCCTACGCCAGCGACACAAAAATCGTTCACATTTTGAAATGACCGTACGGAAACTTTCTTATATACTTCAATAGATTGATCTATGAGCTCGACAGTTCAACCCCTTCAAAGAAAATGATCGATTGAGGAGATGCACTGCACATGCTCGATGAAGCTCAACGGAAATGACTTCCACCAACACTCACAGTATTTCAAGGTGGAAAACTAGTTACATTAACTGATAGCACAAGTTTGACCAACCAAAAAAGTGTCTAATGTATATACCATCTCCAATGCTACAATCTAAAAAGATTTTCTAGTGTACAACAAACCGAAACGTTAACCAACATCTTTGTCGACGTTTGTGTCTTAATTAAATAATTTTCTGGATGTAATCGGTAAAACTAATGTGAGAGACAAAAGCTAAACTCACCCGTCACGCAAGCAACACTTGATCGTTCGATGGTCAGAATGTGTTATCAATTAACGATAAAACAAAGCGAAATTTAAAAAAGGACATCATTACACTGGGATTCTTTTTGCTGTGGAAAGTGCATCTGTTTTTGAGTCATTTCAAGGAAAAACGAAGCAAAAGGTTCAAAGAAGCAATTTAAGTTTTATGAAGCACGAAGTTCACCGGAAAGGTAAATGCTGTTGGCTTTTCTTTAATACTTATTATTACATTTTCCGTCAAAAACAATACATAATTATTTCACAGTTAATGGTACTTTTCCACGAATAATGATTGCAAGCAGAAAATACGTGGCTCCCACAAAGCAACATTACGAATATTCGTATGGCATCACTCACTTCATGATTTGCACGGAGAAAGCAGCGTTCTTCCTGTATTGTCTAGAAGTATTAAAGCTGAATAGTTAACAGGGTTATAGCTAACCAAATGTAAGAAGCTCCAACAAAAAACATCATGACGGCTGCAAGGAAAACAACTACGTTTGGCCCATGTTCATCTTTACTGATCTGCGCCACCTAGACAGGAGAACAAATGTTAGCACTGTCTGTATTGAAGTCGTATTAATTTTGCTTGCGTTTAACGAGCACACCACAAATTGCAAAAGCAAGTAACCATCCTCATACACTGGGGCCATTTGCAAAACAGTAATTCAGAGTGTGCCAACACCATTCGTGTAGTGCTGATAAGTGATGTGTGAGTTACATGTCTCCCATGAAAACCAGGAACTTTGGACTCCGATTGCGCAAAGATACAGCAAACGGTACGCATAAGTGAACTAAACTGCTTGTTTTGTTGAAAATGTTATGTTCCTGAACACAGGCTGCGTTGCCCATACTTTCTACGTTACTTCGTGCACTAATCGTAAGTGGAAATGTTCTAATGTCCGCTGTCTTGAATCCACTTGGGTTTAATCAATATGAGTATCGATATGTGTACTCCACTGAAACTTAAGACATATAACATGAGGCTCTGGATGTTTCGTAACCAAGAAAGAAGACATTATACATGGAAAATAGCAATCTCAATGCGGCGGCTTGTTAATTACGAATTAAGTCAGATTGTAACACTTCAACTCTAAAGTTGATAGCATAATTACATCCGGAACATATTAGTCAACTTGTAGAGTAAAGGCGTCCAATAAAGCACAATCTTTATTGTCCAATACGCTAGTTAGCATGCTATGTGCGCGCTCGCTTATATGAGTCAGAATTCCAGTCCATAACCTCCCCAGGTTTCCGCTCATGCGTTGTGTGCACTTCACTCCGGTTTACGTGTGTGTTCGGCGCCTTCTATCCGGGAGTTTTCCGTCTGCCAATGTTCGTCTGTTGGTCAGATTTTGTTGAGCAAAGGCTCATCCGGTTGCTCTTGTTGTACTCCATCTATCCATATTGTGCTCTGATCGTATTCTACGGGAGTGTCGAGATATTCCCCCGAGTGTTGGAATAATCGCGCCTCCGATTTCGTCGTCCATTCTATTTTTCCTACCATGTCTCACCCGTTGGTCCGATCGGGTCGAGCGATGACTCATCCGATTGCCCCCGATGTGCACCTTCCTACCGCTGAGGGTTTGTAGACGTGCCTCTCCCTCACGTTGAGACATTCTGCCGAGTATTTGAATACTCGCATCTTCGAGCTGACAATCCGCCACAAAGTTACCCAATTGTTCAATTGTGGATCCTGCTCACCACTCAGAAGAACTTCTTCATATGTTAGATAGTGATTTACTAGAACCTTTCAACGTGTAATTTATCAGCGATTGATCTCCAATAGCACTGACTTGCATAACATGAAGCATACATAAACAGGACAGTCAAGAATCTCTAACAACAGAGGAACATACACCGCCCACTCCGTTTCAGTCTGTTTACACTTCTCTTTCGGCTGACATGACATATTCTTCCGTTACTGAGTTTAGATGTCTCTTAGAAATGTAACTAAACCATACATTAGGTAGCCAGCTAAAACAAAATATATTTTTATTTCTGCTAGTGAAACAGTACCATTTGTTAAGTTATAATGGTAATATTTCCATATGTCAAGGCGTTTTAGACTTAAAGACTTCTTTTCTCTAATGTTAGTATTCTAATTGTGATTTCCGTAAGATTCAAACCCCAGCCTTATACACATGAATTGTAGTGGGTTCAGGATGTTCTGAAAAAAAGACTTCTTTTCCCATTGTTCATCCACGTATATTTTGAATCATACCTTTGACATTATTCCCAGAAGGTCGTTCAATGCACGCTGTATTTTGTTCGTAAATGAACTACTCCTAACAGTAATCCAACTCAGATGATTTTTCGATCTTCTCATTAGATAAGATTGATGATGATCCTTTGTTAACTGTTTTTACAAGATGACGGTGAACATAACGGTGAAAAAGCCATTTCAACTCTGAACTCGTTCCGTAAGTTCCCATTTATTCAGTAAACTTGTTTGAAGGAGTACCATCTGCTGCTTTCCAAAGTCGCTCATCATCAGACAGCTAAATAGTGGTAACACTACATTTATTGGTTAGCTCTGTTTGAGAGAATTTGTCAGTCGTCATACGTTGAATTCAGCAGTGACATTTACGTATTGCCGGAGACCTCTAAAAGGCAGGAGATTAGGGTCAATGGCTACTTCTCGGATGGCGATTGTTATAGCCATTGAAAATATAACCATCTGGCGATATTGTTAAGTGTGTATGAGATCCAAAAATGTGTTCAGGTTATCTTGAATTGTTGAAACAACCTTACAACACTTACATCTACACTTTTGTAAAGTGGTCACGCCGGATGTTGGCTGTTTTAGCGAACATCTGATTTATGGATCTAGCAGGTACGTCTGAGAAAAAGGGGACCAAACCATATATGACTTGATCATGACCAGCTTTGTGACCTCGTTCATTAACTCTGTATGAGTGAACAAATGTGAGAAAATTACCTGCCATTATGATAAAATGTGATCATAGGTTATTAACCATATAAAATCAGCAAACTGTCGTGTGTGGTGACAAAGTTGAAGGCGGAATATTAAGCTTTGTGATTGAAGTTGTATAGTTGTTTACTGAGTTTTTCAGAAAACAATTTAAAAACCGCTTTATTAAGAGTTTAACTGGTTGGATAGTAGGTTGTATTGATTGTTTTGAAAATGAATCTCTGTCGGCCAGTGAGATTAACATGTCTCTGCTTACGATGAGGTAGAAAACTTTCGCCGGTTTGATCGACGTTGCACTTTTCACGCTTGTTACTTTCGATTTTGTCAATCGTGTTATTTCTGTGTACAGTACAATGGTTTCGTTGAATACGATTCGGTTCTTTGTGCCAGTTGGTTAACGTGTGACAGTAAATGTTGTTGTCACTGATGACTTGCTGTCATCTACCGCATATCTCCGTTGTATTACAAAACATTAACTAACATGGCAACTACATCGATTTGACAGTTATACCAAACCTTGTTGAGTTTGATTTCGGTGATCATTTGATGAAGTTTCGTGAATAGCCCTCAGCAGTTAATATAGTGGAAGCCAATTACCCAGATCATTAGCGGTGTATATATGTTATTTTCTGTATATACGTTAAACGTGTGTGTGACGGTGCTGTCACCTTACATGGACATACCGATATCGAGTTAGTTTGGGATTGCCTATTGCCTAATTTCCTCACCAGCTGCATAGAGAGTGTGTCAGGAGATGATCCCTATAAATTAATGTGAAAATTGTCGAAACATTGTGTAACTTTGTTGGTGGCCTACTATGGAGAAAACCATCTGATATGAGTTAAACCAGATCACATACCTCTCTATCATTCAGATATAGTGCACGATAATTATAACATCAATCTTCCCAGAGCCTAAACCAGTATAAGAGAGACAAACAAATGGCCGTCGTGGTCAATAGTTCTGATTTCAGTAGATTATTCCTCTAGAGTTATCACAAACAACAAATTTATCTTGAAAAGCTGGAAACCAAGGAAATAGAGCAAAAAGTTTGCGAGAGTGCAGTTTGATTATTAAAGGCAATCCGTTTAAAATTCACACTCCCCTTACTTGTGAGACCACAAATAGAGACCATCCTCTATCACACTCACGACTCTAAACGAGGAATAAAAATTAAAGATAACTGTTGCAAACATTGTCACGTTGATCACTAGCAAAGTGGGCGACAGGTGTTTTGATCTAGTGCGATCTCATCAACACCACGCATGTAGGAAAATCGAACTCGCGATCACAGAATATACGGCAGACTGCAGTCCAGACACGCCCATTAGACTATGCGGTTGCGGTCATCGGAGTTGCAGGAAGGTAGTTCAGCTTGTGAACGAACGGAAACTCAAGAGCTACGGGAATCTAAACACAGCACAGCCTATCTGACAGCATTAGGGTTGTGCAAATTATATTCCGTTTCCAATATGCCCTGAAGACAAGCACCCAAAACTCGCGTACTTCAAGTCTAGCGTGTGGAGTGGACGTGTGGTACCTGTTTTGAATTGAGAGGGTATACCTTATGGAACTCTGCATGACAACTGCCAGGAACGGTTTGCAACCTATAAATCAGAGTAAGACGACGCTGCTTTACATTATCGAATGACTCGCTGCTATCCATGTCGTCATTCAGATCCAGATACACGCAAAAATCTTACGTTAGCTGTCGACAATTTTGGACCTTAACCTTCAAGGTCCACAAGTGTCATTGAGCACTACAGATTCACTTTTACCTATGGTCACAATAAACCTAACCAACACTACTTCCTCCTATAGGTGAGACTGAAATTCGAATAAATATGTTAGAGGCGAACTAATTACTCATGACTTACAGTGTAACTAAACTCGCTAATTTTCCCATTGCCACTTCGACAGAGTCTTTTGAGTGCTTGAGGCACTTAGAGCTTTGACGTTATAGCAGATAGGAATCAAATGAATATCAGTAGGTAGCCGAAAGTTACTGCTTAGAGATGAAGCGTATACTTACGAGAATCTAGGCTAAATTCAGAATACTATATACGTTAGATTACCGTAGTGAAAACAGAAACGACATCAACACGTCCGAAGAAAGCTACAGTTAACTTACAAAAGCGTGTTAGACTAGTGGCTGATTGATTAACTGAACAGGTTAGTTCAATCAGTTATCTGTTTTAGCCACTCTTTCAGCCTAGGGGTGAGAGTCATTTTCTGAGAAGGTTAGAGCGGTCACTTTCACTTGCAGTGGATTTACGCTCCATCAATTTGACGTTCGTTGAGATCAACCGCACTTGGTCTGTTTTGAAGCATCATATAACTTTGAGAGTTTCATAATAGTTTGTACGGTGGGTGTCCGAAACGTAGCTTGTGATAGCAAGACAAAACGCCCGCTGTTCGAAAGATTAGGAATCGACAGAATGTGTCCCTTTAAATGAGTGATTGAGTGGACTGATTTCCCCGGCAAAATCAAAAACGTGCCAACGCTATAGATCCCTCCACTAGAACTCATCTCATTCAGTTTATCGAATCGTTATTCGCCTGGATTCTTATATGGTTATTCTGTCGTACTTACGAGATCGAGCATCATATTGAGCAGTATTTTATTTTCAGCTCTGGTTTATTTCCCTACTTGTATCAACTCCCGTGGGTTTGCAACCAGCTCAGTAAACATAACAACCTACTGACGGTAAATTATGTCTACATCCAAAGGATATCGGATCACTGTAGGCGGTACCACAAATAGCTGGCTTGGTTAGATGGCAACCACTATAAACTGACCGCTAAGTCAATACGCATTTCGAACCTTAATAATGACTGATTTGGGCATACGCTTCAACAATATGTTACTTTTATTTCTAAATCCTTAAAACAAAATCTTCAATGCGGGACTCTGTCAACAAGATAAACACTTTATGATCCACCTGTGTTACAACCGTGATTCAGAGCAAAAGAACTATGGCAACTGAACAACTGTGACAATGTTTAATGCAGGTTGTTCTCTTAACTGATAAAAGGTTGGCGTTCAGGTCGTGTTGAATATTTTATTGATAATGAGCTTCGACAGCTTTATGCTACTTAAAACATAATTAGGCACCCAGCTTTGCATAGTACCATAACATGGAATAGTAAGTGAACATCAATAAATTTTAATTTGAGTAGACTGGATTTCTACCAGCAGTCGTTTGAAACCTAAAGCATCACATTTTTATATTGAACTAAACATTGCAAATGATTTACTCAAATCTACGTTAGCACTGTGCGGACAGGCAATGTGCTAACCCTCATAAAATATAATCTACTGGAAATTGCCAAGGACAGTGATATGTTGTCACTCAAATCAAGAAACATTAGATAGTGCAATATATGAGGAAAGCGAGAATCTAAGTGTGTATATGACTGCGATTCCACAGTGTTAATTCCAATAAGGTAGGTTCGTCTCTCAAAATTTATATGGGCTTGAATTAGCTTAACGTAACACAGCAGGTTGTTTGCGAACACTGATAACCATGTTGTCTGAACCACAATAAAGCCGCGCGTAAGAAACAAACCTTAAGAAATGATATAGGATTATTTGGCTTCATCAACTACTGCGAAATCATTTCTGGCAACAAAAGAAAAGATATTGTAGTAAAATCGTGAAAGGTTTTTCAAAGTTGTAAGCAATGATTTACTTAAACCAACGGATGTTTGTTGCGTTTAAAATTCTGTCCATATCCCCAACTATTGGACACAGGAAAAACAAAATGCAGCCGCCGAAATATTCTGCTCTAAATTTTACACACACATTTAAATTGGCATTTGAGACTTGACTCAAAAATAATTTTGTCTTCATGTGCAGACCCTTTAAGTAGCTTAAGTTTTGTATATGGTTTTAAAGTAAGTTTGTCACTACTAACACTCATGATGCTGAGATTAGCTCAGTCTTTACCAGCAGAAAATTAACTTAAAGTCAAATCTACTCGATTACTTTTTTTACTGTTCTGGAGATAATCTAATATTTTCGCCCTATGAATAACCACAATCATCGTCTAGTGTGCACCGTTTGCCCAGCCTAACGAGGACAGATGCTTCCAAAATCTAACCGTTTCCAATGCCTTCAATCTGATACATGGCGTTAAGGTTACATGCATACTATTTAAAGTTGGTTTCTTGAAGTATAATGTAAAGAAAACCAATTTGCTGTAAATATGACAACCAACTCGTTGGTATTCAAGCTACTCAGAAAGAGTTATCAAAACTTCTAGTCCACACACGCATATTGTCATGAAGTTTAGATAGTTATGAGTAAATGAGGCGCTTAACAGAAGTTGTTCTGTTTAGAAACATGCCCACTGTAAGTAACTGTGCTGCGCATGGTGGCAAATAACGTCCAAATGTTTTGGCCACATAATCGTGGTTTGCTTCTCATCATATGTATAAAAAATTCGAACGTGAACGGAAAGAAGACAAACATTAGTTTAAGGGGTTTGATTCATCTGGCGTTTATGGTGACGAAGGCACCACAGGTAAATTGAGTACACTGTGGAAGAAATTGACACGTTCACTAATCTCTGTTAACTAGGTGAAAGTAGTGCAAAGTTTCTAGCTATTTCCACTATCCCCAGCGTAATAGTACGGGTAATTAACATTCATAGACTGAGTGGCTCAGTCCTCACCGTATGGAGGTATTTAAACATATGGAAATAAAAGCTGAGATCTCAGTCTCTTGCACAGTCAACGTGATTTTCGCACCTAAACTACATTTAAACACGGGGCCACAGGGATAACGAGGTGGACGAACGAACGTATACGCTGAATTTCAATAAGTACAAGAAGGTTCTACAGAGGACTTGAACTAACACCAAAAATGTAATATGACATGTTAGTGAGGTGAGCAAAGTATGATTTGACAATAAAGTCTACTGAATAAAACGTCTGAGCCATAATTAACGAAAGAGGAATTACGTCGCGAGGGGCCAACAACTCGTTCACTCTCCTCCCATCAAGGCAGTCGCGCATTGAAATGCGTAGAACTTGCACATACTATCGCCAGTTAAAGTCAGCCAGGAATAGGCTTTACGTTATAGAAGATGGAGTAATCCTTTCTAAGTCTGGACAACCTGAATTAATAGCCCCGTTTAAACAAAGCTGGACGAGAAAAACGGATTAGGGTTGCATCGAAAAAACGTGAATAGCTCGAGTTACCATTGTAGTGCCGTCCACGTTAACTAAACGTCAACGTCTCTAAAAATAAGTGATTGGCCGTATGTTTAAGTGGGTGCAACGGTAGCAAAACTGGTGAATCCACATTCTAACTCACCCACTGTAGGATGCATCATAGAAGTCTGTCAGGCTGTACTACTGCACAGACTAAATTCTATATCATTGCCCACCGACATAGGTAGTGAATTCATTTCGGAATTAATGTATGAAGCCCAATTAAGAACAATTCTGTTATCGTGGTCACCCATGTCGTTACACATTATATTATATTGCTTTCAAAACTGAAGAGAATAAGCGAAGAGTTGATCTATCATAACATGTCGTCTTTTTGCAATTACAGGTACGTATAAGGGAAATTGGTTGTTTTAAATTTTTTGAAAATAGACATCTAATAATGTCCCATTTCCCAATGAAATTTCCGTGTAAATCCTACTGAATAGATGTTCATTTTTTGAACAGTTTCTTAGCATGTAATAGATTTCGGAGACGTCGTCGAAAATCTTCATTCAAGCAGACAATTTGATCTTCAACACAGATCCAACGTGTCTACTAAACTCTATGTCAAAAAACCGGTTTTACTGGTTATTCGCTGCAACACATATTCATACTCGTTGTACTTTCGACCAATGCCGATTTTCCTGCCTCGAGGATTGATGTGTTTTATTTCGATCTGTTTCAAATACAACAGTTGTGTACCCGTAAGTAAGAGTATTTTCCGGATGATCATTGTAGGTTATTTCTTATGATAGTGAAACACAGAACACAAAAAATAACGTCGGGCTTTTTCTCATGGAAATCTACTGGCACCTTGATACTATGACCTTAACATACGAAAGGTACGAAATGGCTATGCGGCTGATGTACTTAGCAGTAAGTACGTACGCACTGACGGATATTCCGAAATCAAAAAGCATGAAGTTATCCCATTGTGCAGCATAAGTGGTAACGCCGGAGTGTGCGTACCCTAAAATTCCATCCAATATTCTGAAGTTGTGTTTGCTAGATAAGAGGAGCAAGCGAAATCTGGTGCTGAAATAAATTCATCTCAGTAAATGTAATCGGGGACCGGACAAGTTTTCTTCAGGTATAGTTCACGGAGAAGTATTTAAAAAATGACGGAACCAAGTGTTTATCTGCTTTCTTTAATAATCATCTAGCATCTGTCCAAAGTTTAGAAGTTGAGAAGGCATTTGGCAGCATTGAATTTAATTAGGTTGCATTAGTTGCACACCAATAAAAATTGATCTTGGCTATCTCATGTTCATAGGCAGTTTAATTAGCCGTTTTCAAAGGAAGGTGCCACACTGTGGTTTCTCTCTCGTCATGACTTATGGGAAGCATCTATCCTTAAACTGACTGGCATTTTAATAGATGAACTGCATAGGATTGCAATCAATCGTCCACATTTATTCGTAGAATCTAAAAATGATTCATGTTATATGCCAACAAAGTAATCGGTTTTCTTCTAAATTTCAGTTTCCTGAGATACTAGTTAAGCTGATCTTACAAGCATTTCAACGGTCAATTGTCATCAACTACTTCTTAGGAAATACAGATCTCTCCGCAGAGAAAACACACGCACTACTCATAAAAATAGTGACATTGTCAGAGGACTTCACTTGAAAGTTATTTAAGCTTTCCATCTGTAATTTTAAACAGAATATTATGTTAACATTAATACAAGCGACAGTGGAATAAAAAAACTTCTAATAGCTTATTAAATTTATGGATGCTTTCTGCTATGAGCGGACATCCATATGCGTTTGCTTTTATCACCAGACATTCCGGTACGTTTTAACTTTGGCTTGCTTGAAAACTGAATACGAAGTTTTATTCGCTTTGCGTCATTATTTAAACTGTATAAGAAATGGATATTGTTAACCAACCTGACATTGCATTTTCCCCACTGACTTGAACACTTCAGCCATGAACAACTGAATCAATACTAGAGGGGACTGACTGCGATTCTTTTTTGCCCATCATACACACACACAGAAACAGTCATCGTATATACATATATATATACTGACGATGATGTAAGGTTGTTCCAATCATAGCAAGATCCCGATTTGCCCCACCTAAAGATATCGTTGAAGGCGCCAAATTATGCGGTGCTTTTGCCAATTATTCTACTTCACTTCTGTTTTCCAATCTTCACCCTTTTCCGTAGACACAAAGCTTGGTTGACACAATTTTCATTCTGTATATCCTTGCAGTTCGTATTGTGTAGTCATAAACTGACTTAATATCTTTCTGTTTCGAGCATCGACAAAATAATGGGTCTGCTTTGAATTAGCCTGGCTAGGGTAGCCATCATTTTTAGGACAGGCATCTAACTGGTTGACGTGATGAAAATAGGTCCCATATTTTTTTACTGGTGACAGTCATTAATAGGAATGCTTCAACATATACTAAACGATGCTCTCATGGTGCATCAATCATGGCTATTCAAATCCTTGTGTTTTAGCTTACAAGCTGACGATACTAGCCGGTTCACAAACTTTGGCACAAATGGCCTACGAGAGGTGTTTTAAGGAATGCATAAAAATGAGACATCAGATGCGCTTTTACGTCTGCTGTAGATAACTTTCATGAGAAACCTTCATTTTTTGAAAGCTTTTTATCTAGTGGTTGAGATGGTCAAACTTATGGGGCCATAGGAACTAACATCTCCTTTCAGATGACTGTTCGTAACAGCATTTCCTTTATATAGATTTAGCCATCAGCTATCAAACAACAGGACCGATTGCCTTGCATGCTTTCGGAGGTTTCCAGCTGATAGTCCTGCGACAAATTAGGCTATACAACATCACTGGTAAGTAAACCATACGACAGCTGCAAGCAGCTCAATTACGACCTCGATAGGGCCTGACTACCTGGTTTGTTTTAATTGATAACACTGCTTGATTGATTTGCAAACTAGTCAGTGGTCTGTCAGAACAGTGACTCATTCAGTGACTTACCAAGATATAAAACGATAACCATTAATGATAACTTCATGTCGCCTTAATGGTAAATGACCATGGACCTCAGTGTTCTTCAATCCAATGCTCTCAGTGACAGGGTATGATGTGATTATCCACGCTTGTTGAATCACCTTTAATCACCTATCAGTAAAACGCCTGACAACTGTAAGTCAACATGACAATGCTCGACGGTCGCCATGTGATTTTATACAATTTAAGGAGAACATGCTTATGTCCATTCAGCAGTCATTTTGTATCCAAGTAACTCACACAAACTCACTACTGCTCATTTTGCAAAAATATGTCGTGGATTGGTTGATTTTTAAACCAATGAAAAATATGGATTCTACTGAAATACTTTCATTACTCGCTTAATTGTGTCTGCAATTCATGGTTGATTACCACTTTTAGACTTAGGTTTGAATACTACTATCGGACAAAGTTGTACGAAGATAGTTATAAGATTATATTATCTAGTTGTAGATTGAATACTGTCTGAATTTAGTGACAGGTTTCTGTATTATATTGTGAACATTTATTTGAAGCCGTAGTTTTTTCATAATATGTGAACTGTCTACAGCATTCGTGAATAAATGTCCATGTTTCTCAGATAACCGTAGATGCTCGTGTAGTGGACCGACGTTCTACACTACTGTCCCATAAACACAATTTGGTTTGCTAAATGTTTAAATCAAAGTTAACTTTTTCCTTCATACAAGGAACAGATTCAGCGGAAAGAAAAAAACTTTCAAGGTGGAACAATTTTTTCTTGCGTTAGCTTCCATTTCGTCCAGTGGAAATTGCCACCTTTTATTACTGATGATCAGGACAACGTTGAACTATCGAAACAATGAAGTGGAACGTGTGATTAGTAATCGGCTTTTCTTAAGAGTATTCTAAGTGACACAGGCTGAATAACATCCAAATATGATGGCAGTCGTCGCATTCCCATAGACTTTCCAGTCGGTCGATTTCTCAGGGAAGCACTCGAAACACAGTGGTGCATATTCTTGCCAAATGAATCAAAATACTTCAAGTTGAACAGCACCCACAATCGATCGCAACTTTCCCATTCTCACAGACCTCATAGTCAGTGCCTTATAAAAAGAAGCACTAGACTGGAGTTTCGCTCTCATTAGAGCTCGTCAGTAGTGCCTAATGTGAGGTCAATGGCGCAGTGGTCAACACGGTTGCCTCATGAACAGCGTGGCCGGGGTTCAAGTCCAGGTAGTGACGATGATATACACTACTGACGAGATCTGATGAGAGCGAAACTCGAGTCTAGTGCTTGTTTTCGAAATGGGCCGAGTGGAAAGTCTATGGGAATGTGACATCTGCGTTCAATTGTGGATGAAGTTCAACTTAAAATAAACTAAATCCCGGACTACTCATCAGGAATCAAAATACCACAGAGAACCAGAAATGGAGCAAACTGTGAGTTGACTCTAATTCTGCTCCTTCTTCTGAAAATGTTGTAATCTTTCCACAATAAATCATATATCGAAGTAAATCATAAAAGTAACTTTGTGACGTTTATACCAGAAAGGCAGAGCAAAAGCAAAGAATCTATTTTAAACCACGCGGTGCCTTCCGATTCCTAATATTATGGCTAACGTTACCTAACAGATAATAGGTGCCAATAGGTGTTTCGTAGGCGAACGCGTCATTTTCAACCAATCCTTGCCCGTGGAGCTCTTAGCTGCCGAATAAGTTTCCACGGATAAATCATACTGCGCTGTAAATTCACTTCTCCTACATGACACTAGAGCTTTTTGTAATGTCAACGACAGTCAATCGCCAGCTAATCTTCCGGGTGTTCATTTTGTATGGTCATTACTTTTGATCAGTGATTACAATTTTCCTGCTACAGCAAAGTCCACTGTTTTTGACTGAAAAGCTTGTTTTACAAACTAACTAAATTGAAACGTTTTGCAAATTACGACCTATTTTTTTGCATTTCAATCCACTTCCTTACTGTTTCCCTCTCGCCTCTTTTTCTAAAAGGAAGATGATAACGCAGTTGAAAGCGTTTGACTCACATACACTCACACCTCACTTTACCGGTAGATTTTCTTGCCACGAATTTACACAACTTTCGGCATACTGTGTTTCTCAACCTTTTTTCATTCTGGATAGCCTAAACTTGTTGACATGTTTCAGGATCATTGGTTGAAGTATAGTTGGATAAATTTTACGGAATTTGTTATAACTATTCAGAATACCAGTGTTCACAGTATTGACGCCTTTCGCCCTCATTCGTAGACATGACTATAGATATTGCGTGCAAATGTGGGCTTTAGAAATTGAGGGACTGCCTAAGTCAACCATATGGAATCAGTGCTAACTGAAGGTTTGACCGTCACAGCTTTAGTTCGGAAAAATAATGTCAAACTTTGAAAGAGCCTTTTCCTTTTTTAGATACCGAACTAAATTGCATGTTATCCTGTCGAAGTATTTTCATAATAGCTTTCTAGTTGCCTTATTGAACAGTCATATATGTTGAAAGTTGAAGCAGACAAACAAAATATTTTTATCTCATCATGTAAGTTTTGTATGTGGGACCAAGGGAACGAGGAAGATAAATTGTTGATTCTTATCTCCATTGTTTGCTGATTATTCAACGACCTTTTATCCTGTCTTTTTTTCAATTTGTGAATACGGGGGTTCCCCTTGCACTGTGTAGTAAATGTATTCTCTAAAACTATGAAAATGATCGTAGGCTAACCAGACTAACTGTTGTCAAGATACGTCGGTTGCGATTGAAAATTTAGTGCTGATGCTTGCTTTTCTTTGAAACAGGTAGAACTGTTGTGGCCTCTACAACCCACATTTGCCATTCTTCAACATCCCCGCCTGGTACCTACTACATTGTCTAGCCATAAGTTTTCGTTGATCTCAATGCTTTTGGGTATGATTTTGGTCGAATATCTGTGATAGTCGGCACCATCACTTCAAAGATGAACACATAACTATTGAATTTTCTTATGGTTCGACTCACCAAAAGATGAATATTACTCAGAATCGGCGGTATTTTGCATTGTTTTGACCTACGGCCAACCTCTTTTGAAAAGAAATATCATCAGTCTATTGGTTTTTGCTACGGTTTGATTTCATTTTCATCTTTGTCAAGACTGGAATTTGAATTCTCGTTATCACAGATCAGTTAACAACTACCACATTCTGCAGCAGAACCCCATTAGATTTGGTTCAATGGAGTCTAATGCTTGTTTACAAAATCAGCTTTTTCTAAATTGTATATGGATTTATAAACTGCGACATACCAGAGTGCTTCAGTTTATATAGACTACAGTGCTGAATATTTATCAATATTATTGTTTTCTCGTTTAAATTAAACATTTTAAATATTAAATTATACAAGGTTTTTACAATAGTCTGTCTAATATAACACATTGCAATTTGCTACTATCAACCTTTTAGTTGCAATGGAACCTTTGACGTAAGACTTACATCATTATTATACAAACCAATATCATAGGTTTGTCTTAAACATTACCTATTGTCACAAATTAACCCGATTGGTTTCTGCCACTCCATAATGCAAACCAACTTCCCTAATAGAGCTACTAATTTATACAGTATCCACGGGATCTTTCCACACTTGAGCCAACCCTAATTTACTATAATCCGAAAGCTCCATGGAATAAAAGTCGCAAACGTGATATTATTTGATTTGCATTAATTCATTAACTGTGTTGTTCAACCATGACTAATGTTACATTAATACTTATGTTCAAAGCAACCTATATCTCCCGAAATCAGATAAGTTGTGTAGCCTAACTCAAAAAACGCAAGGGAACCTACAAAAATATTCATTCGGATCTCAGAAGTTTGACATAATGAAGCCGAAGTGCTCAATTTCGGATCCAACGAAATATTCAATTTTTAAACCGACTGCAGTTTAAACTGAAAACCATTTAAATACAAAGGAAAACATAACTGAAAAAATGTAGGAGCCACACACTATTTGGTCATTTCCTATAGTAAATCAGGAACTACTTAATTTGAAATTATGCTTCAGTCATGTTCGGAACCGCTGTTAATTGTAGTCGTCCTTGCCTGGGCGAACTGTTTACCCGTCGTTTGTTTTTCAGCACGAAGCTCATTCACCTCACATCCAAGATGGATATGGAAATGCCCGTGTTGTTTTTATATCAGTTTGACATAAATTAGACAAAAATTTGCATTTCACATTATGTTAATAACATTCATAAAACTCCAGTTTGCAAACATCACATAATTTTTTTCATATACTCAACAAACGTAAAACGTGTTATCCTCAGAAGTGGATCAACTAACAAGTTTGCTCGAACTTATAGAACCGGCCTTCAACATTGGACGGACACAACTTAACAACGTACGTAAAACATCAAGACCTTACTTCTGGTACTACGATAATGCTCCTATTATCGTCTGTATTTAGTTTAGAACACGTCCGGTGAATTGTATTCAACAGTGTATAACAAATTATTAGAAGTTATTTCTCACATCAAGCGTAGTTTAAACTGGCCCCGATAAACAAAAGTTTTGACATGTTACTTGAATCAAATGACCTGTGGAACGCATAAAAACTATTCCCTTTTGTAAACTACTATCTAATTTCAAGATACGCTTCTTTACGAATGTACCGTTGGTTCACAGCTAGCTGCTTGAACCCGGGTAATAGGTTTTGTGCTAAATTTGAAAAATGGTGTTTTTCATTTTCAGTATATACGGCTGCGCGGAGGGTATTGTGGACGTAGGTTTCAAGTCGACCGCTGCCAGTTTTTTGTGAATTACGGTAATTTTGCCTCTCTCGTTAACCATTGGGGGTCCAATGTTTTATAAACCCTTAGGATCGAGCCATGAAGCCCCAAGTTTGTCAGTGAGAACAAACGTAATGTGAATCATATGGTTCACGACTGATTGCGTCGCTTCACATCGTCTAAATTTTAACTCTGTAAAAGGTTGTGAAACGTACAGTTAGAACAACAAATCTGAAACATACGATATATTGCTTATCGTTTCTGATTGACGTCATCACATCTAATCATTCCATCCCATGAGGAAAACCAGATAGGAAAGCATGTTTGGATCCCACAAAATCTTTTTCAAATTGTATATACCGCTGAATTGTAGCAAAATATCCGTATGAAGGAAATCAGTGTCAACGGTGTTTCTGAACTACTAATGATTGTGTTTCATAATTTTTGCAATGTGTTACAAGGAATTGTCGCAAGTCTTTCGGTACTGCATACATTCGCCTCCAATTTTTGACCTCATATGTGAAATATCCTCTGGTAAGGCAATGTATTCGTATATATGAATATATGGATATAGGAATATGAATATATGAATATTCTGCTAACGTAGTTTTACACTACAGAAACCAGTAGTTCCGTAAGATGGACGGGCTAGAATAGTAGAATGGTTTGAAAGCCATCAACTACGGCTGTACGCAATTCTTGATTTGTTTTCACTTATACGAAAGTAGAAGGCTACCAGATATTTTGAATCGATGATGTTTCACACCCTCTGGGTCAAACACTGCATTAGTTTCGCGCTTGTTATATATCATTTTAATTTGCTTTCAGACGATAACCCGTGCTTAAAGACCATAGTTAATAATTTGTCAAAAATTGAAAGAATATCTATTTTCAATCCCCCACTTCTATTACTTCGCAGTTTTTCAGCAACAGAAAATTTTGCACCGGTTACACTGTTTCTGCTAAGTTCATAAGACCTTGTTGATCGATTTACAACTCTGCGTCGATTGCCTAAGTACACTTCCAGCGCATTTCTACATTATTTTATCTCCCCATTAGATCGACTAGTCTATGTTCATTTTAGTTCACGAGATAACATTATCACCAACCTTTAGTTTGACTAGTCCTCTAACCTCCAAGACTTTTCTCGGGACAGTGCCAATGTTTGTTCGAAGTTCTAAGAGCCTTATCCCACTGCTACCCTTCAAATTACGATTATTATCCGTAGGATTGTTGATAAGACGGTTGTTTGGCAACTTTATCCATTACTTTCAAATTTACACCGTGATTTAAATTTACGTTTCTAAGCAAAACAATGGACGTCGTGGTCTGTAGCGTAAAATTCATCAGGAAAACATCTGTAATTGCAGTGTGTGTTACCCGTTCAGACTTATTGCCATTAAAAGTCAATGGACTTACTGTGCAGCCAATCATTTGTTGATAGTAACTGAATAACTGTTGAATAACTGTTTTCACCATCGGTATCTCTGTTATTCTTGTTTTTGGCGCCACGCATAATTCTTGATTCATACCGGTCTCTTACAGCCATCAGTTATCTCTCAACCGTTATGCTTCCTATTAGTCTAGACGTGTTACCTGACAGATGGTAATCGATCAGAATGTGAACTGATAAATCGTGACTCTATCGCAAATGGCCAGATGAGAAAACCCTGCGTGGGAAGTTTTAATTAGGCGAATCGCCTACGGTATTAGCATTCTCGCGTTACCAAACGAGGATGGTTGGGTAAATTTATGAGCTACTTTCCGACAAACTGGACGTAGAATATCGGTCCTCGTTAATTACTTAGGTAATGATTGGCGCAAGAATAATAATTTCTAATATTTTCCCGTCATAAAAATAACGTATTTGAGAATGATAACACCCTGACCAACAAATGTTTCTTTGGAAAGCAGGTTATACCGTCTCTCTTTATTAACCGATTATCTCGTGCCTCGATCTCGTTGAACACGAAAACCAGAGATATGTGGAATTGCTGTTGTTTTTAAAGCTAGCTGGACTATAGAGGCGGCATCTGAGAACTGTTGGCAGGAGGATTTGCTGAGCGTAACTGTTGGTAGTATAATGATGGCGACCGGGGCGCAAATAGAAACAGATGTTTGCTTCAGTCACTTTAAATCAAAAAAATGTGGCAGTTTTCTGCATTGGCGTTGCACACGTATGCTTCCTACAGGTTGTGTGCCAAAAGTCACCTTGTCTACTAATCTCTCCTACTGGATATTATTTATTGTATCTCCCGGTAAAACGTACACTGAGCTGAAGTCACTTAAGTAAATTGTTGCTATTATTTCAATCACAGAAATGCTGTTAATCCAGAATACATGATACTGCATTATCTCAATATTTCCGTAACACCTATTTATAAGTGGACCGAGTTTCACTAGAGAAGAAACATATTACAATATGTTTGTGTTCGGTTGTGTCGTATCGTTTACTGCTATATATTCACATTAACACAACATATACACATTGACGGTGAGTGAAATTACTCTCGATTGACTAGTTGTTTTTGCTCCAGCACTATAACCACCTAGTTATTACAGTCAGCAGTAGCCGATTACTAGGGGGCACATGAACAATGAAATTGTCACTAGGTAACTGGTTATACTCAACTATCTAATGCCAAACAATAGACAAGCCGAAGTGATTAACACTCGGGTGAAACTACGGTCTTTCCAGCGAATTTCATTGATGTAAGATTCGAACGAACGATCCACCTGGTTTGTATGATCAGGTTCAACAGACTGTCGACGAAACGGCGGATAGACCATTTAGAAACTTCGATCATACTTACCGAAAGAATGTAGCCATGTAGTACCGCTAAATTCTTGATGAGTAATAAAGTGTTTTAAAAAAATGCAGGCGACTGGGCTCAGAATGTCATGTAGCTGCAGTAAATGCTGATTTTGCAGCCCAGGAAACCCTTAGTCAAAAATTCTGTGGTATGCTGGTAAATAGTAAAGGATGTTGGTTGCTATGAATTGCAGTCTTCTCAATCACATACAACAGTACAGTCGGCGTTTTTCAAACGGGAGCACCAGACTCGAGTTTTGCTGTAGTTTGAACTCTTCATTAGTCGTAGACGTGGAAGCCTTGAGTGATAACAAGAAGATAGTCATTATGTCTCGAGTCAGTCGAACAGTCTGAGCATTACTCAGAGGCAAATGGAGAAGACCAACCGTATACGAGTAGTTGACCATGTTAATGTGAGATCAGTGGTGCAGCGACCAATGCGGTGGTCTTATGAAAGAGTGGTTCGAGTTTGGATCCCCATCCTGAAATAGATGTGCACCCTTGACGAATACCAAAAACGGTGAAGCTCAGGAATTGCGTCAAACTTCAATATTAAAATGTACAAAGCGAAACGCGCAATAAATCCTGCGTTAATTTGTATAAATTTGCTAGAAGTCATTCACAACATTTCGTTTTTTTCATTCAAGTAATCACATTGATGAAGGTCTGTTGGTGAACTTCATCAGCCGCAAGCTGTAAACGATCATATTCCATGCAAAAATTGTCCGTTTCTGAAAGTAAGTACTTTTGTATAAGAAACGTTTTAACGGAATACGTCCTTTTTTGCATTAACTACCTTTGTCAAGAAAAACGAACCCATCAGCACCAAGTACGAAACATCCTTTATGGTTTGAATTGATATAGCATCCTTAGTGGACCGAGCCCAGCATCATTACCGGCTGATCTTAGGGCAGATCCCCAAATTACACAAACGAGTTTTTATGCATTATTCACGCACTTTCTCGGCAGGCTGATATCACATCTATATCCGAATAGTGGTTCGGATCTAAAGTTCAATCGGGGGTAGATCAATCGTTTGGATCACTCCAAACCAACAACCATCAAACGAATGATAGAACACTTCCGTGTGGTTCTTCGGGCATAGCTCATTAAACATGCAACTTGAAGTAAGCAGATATCAGAGCCCTTGCTTTAATGTTCTTCAACAGTGAAGGAGCGTCTAGTTCACAATAAGGCATCTTCTCTTCAAAGAACAGCCACATGTGTTTTAGTTCATTTTTGTACCTGTGAACCTGCACTTGTGGGAAGGTTAAGGCTGCTCACCCTTTACGGTCTACCAACTTCAGAATGTTCCTGAAATATGTAACTAACCGAAAAAAATTCGTCCAACTGTAATTTCCTCTTTGACGTTAACTTGCTACATTTGGTTCTCAATGAAGACAGAAATGTGGTTAAAAAGTCGATTTGCTGACAAAGGGTTTTTGAGTTATGGTCAGCAATATGTAACTCTTCTTTGCGCGAACAGGTTTACAATTCCTCAGCCTTCATTTAGTCATATTTTGGTACAGAGGTAATTTCCGGATGGCGTAATGCCCACGTCTGTTGGTTGGTTGTTGTTTGCTGGCCGTATTTATTATACGCATTATTATCTTTAGTCGTCTGAAAATAACGTCACTGTCCTTCTAAAGTGATTGAATAATCGTCTAAAAAATGTGTACGTACGACATTCGATATAAGATCTTTTAGGAACCACTATGCTCCCAACTTTCAGTTCAGTCGGCCGTAGACAGTGCAACCTGTCATTCCGGAATAAACTTTGTTCATTTATAGTAATGGGGTCTGAACAAGTTACACGATGATTGTATAAATCCTTGCGTCACAAGCGGCGCTCACGGGACCAAGAGAATAAGAGTTCTGGGTCATAAAGTGAAGAGTTCACTGATTCGTTCTCCAATTCAGACCATATGTACTTGATAAATGTAAACAAGGATGAATCCAGATGTGCAAAGTAGGTTCGAAAGCGAGTACCAGTAAATACCCTGAACATCATTTCGACCCCAAGCGAAAAGAGCCGGTGCGAAGTGGCAATCACAGATATGCTGTAAACGTTCATACTAACCGGGTACGAACACGCTACATATCAGAAATATATGTTGTATGTTAACATATTAGGAAAGTTTGCGATGAGATCACAGTAGCAACCGGCTGCATGTCTTTTTGTTAACAATTCCTATAAAGTGAACGTTTCTTCTCGCTGTTTGACATCAACATCAATCAGATTCTATTGAGTTAAGCTACAGTTCTGTACAGAAGAATGAAACCGTGGGGAGAAACATACAAATCACAGCAGATTCTTCATTCCGTACACAAACGGAACGTGATTGTTGAGCAGTTGAACGAATAAACGCTGTGCTTCGGAAGATCGCTTTACACCAAGGGCAGAAACGTGATTCAGCAATCTTTCCTTACACAGCTCCGATGGTCTTTATTTGATAAATAAAATATCTCTAGTGATCGCAAGTTTCCGGTTCTGATTACACGCCGCTTTAGAGGGTAAATCGATCTTGTGCGTTTGACAGCATGTCAGCTAGCCGTGTGCTATAGTCAACGAGGTTGAGTTACGTTGTTTATCATCAGCCAGGCTAAAATCCAGCGTAAACGTCGGACGGTTAGAGAGTATGTAAATTCAATCGTTTTATTTGCGGCGTTTTTGCATGACCACAATTTGTGGTTATTAGTGAGGCCTTGTTAATCAGTCGGCATCTGCTATCTAAGTATGTGTAAACGATTACCAACTTTTGACATTTCTCGTGCACTTTTGTGAACGTATGACCCGAATACCTCAGTTGATCACCTACGTACCATGTGCACCATCCTCACAGGGTTAGTTCGTCTGCTTTAATTAGGCAGCAAATGCAACTGGACGTCACCATTACGCGTTTTGGCTACACGATAAGAAAGTGACTGAAAACTTCAAGCAAATTAACGTCACAATTGTAGCACTTTAAATATCTCGAGAAGTATGATATATGAGGGACACAACTGTACTTGGTTAATGCCGACCCCGGGCGTTGACTGGAGGTTACATAGTGCATGCAAGGTCGATTTCTTCTATAGGTTTGGATTGATCATGGCTGACCTGTGGCTACGGAAGCTAAGCGGATACAGACTAGGGTTACGCTAGCAAATTAAATTTGATTAGGCGGTTATCATAAACTAGCTTAGTTGAAAAAGAAGATATGAACACTGAGATTTCCTAGGTGTGGAGCTTGTCTATCAGTTCCAACCCTAGCATTAGACTTGTAGTAAACTAGCTTAGATTCCAGAAAAGTATGTCTAAACGTTCGATAGATACACTAAGCTACCATTGTGTGGCCACTTAATTCCGACGGCTTCGTGGAAGATCTGCTGCGAAATACCGGAAGATATACCTGATAGAGCGAACATCCACGAAACTGGTATGTCTGTTAAGGTTTTGGCCGTATGTAAGTCGTTTTAAATCTTTCTCTGTACAGGTTTTCCTGTCCAGTTTGTTAGGCTTTCAACCAGATAGTTTTCTAGCTGCAAAGATGCAAAAGTGTTAAATCAGACGGAATGATGTATAAAACATCCTTCCCAATTTATGAATTCGAATAATAAAATCAGAAGACTGGCTTCTTCAAGATGCTAGTAACATTTCTTATGTTCTCGCCAACTGCTGCACATAACAGCGGTGAACATCAGAAATATTTAAGCGAATTAAGTTCAAGTCAGACGCTTTCCGTGTGTTGATGCTTCGTCACCAGCCTGTCATCCTTAAGTCACTCGAGGAGCTGTTTGCCATGCGTAGCAAGCCAGTCTTCTCTGTGTACAAAAGCAACTGATCTTGTACCTCCGGCTGACATGATTTTGACTAATGACAGACTGGTGTACAAATTGACTCGACTTGTGAACTTAATTCGCTTAAATATTTTCCATGTCCCTTGGTGTTATTTACAGCAACCGACGAGAACGCATGAAACGGTACTACCAGTCAGCATAACCGGATTGACATATATTTGACGGTTTGAGAAATGTCTGACTTGTAAGTGTATCTGCTGCCAATGATTAATCAAACCCACAGTAAAATGGGCGAGTTGTCTGATTCCACCTCCAGGTTTAGCCGGATTGCAACGGGTTCAGAACCACGAATTCAAAATGCGTTTACTCAGTAATCCCTTAGAATCGCAGCGATAAGCAGACAATTGTGTATGGGCAGTGAACATGAAGCTATTTAATGATAGACGCTGGGTTCTCACTTTTCGTCAGTGCAGCCACCTGTCAGTAATACTCGGATGTTTATTCAAAGATATAAGCAAAATCTATTGGTAAACCATTGAATCACCCTCGTCGGAAATGTAGCTGACCATACACGCAACGAATTGAAATAAAACTTCCCTAGACAATTTAATTCCAGCCCACCTCCAACGGACAGTTCATCGGCCAGTATAATAGTGATCTATCCACAAGAAGATTAGCATGAAACTGGTCGTATTGTGCGAATCCTGAACCTCACCGTCTTATAGAACCGACTGACAGGTACATTATTTTCTCCTCCGCCTTTTCAGCTTAAAAGGTGATTGTACTGGAATTCAGCGTTGAATCTAACCAGTGCATTTGTTATTGGTCTTATCGAACCTATAGTTTGCCCAAATTCCGGTATACCTGAATCATGGCGTTATAATAGAAGCAAACCCACTGGGGGTACCGGATTTATTCAGGACAATTAAAGAACGCATTTAGCATTTTGTCAAACTGCAGTCGATTAATACCGTCTACCCATCCTTTTGTGTTCACAAACAATTTGCGTCGACCTCGCGATTGCCCAAATCAATGGGACAGCAGATAAACTAGGTGCGTTACCAGTTTGATAACCCAACATAATACGACTATTCAGTGAACACGTTCGAACATTTAGGGTTATTTTTCTAATTTGCATCTAGCTACCATTTCCTGCATTAGGCTGCATGTACTTTCACACATAAGGTTGCTCCACATAGGAAGAAGTGGCCATCACCATGCGTGGTTTAACAGTTTAAGCGCCAGTATGTATCAGTTGACCAACTTTAATCAGACTTTCTCTAGGAAGGATGCTTGAAGGTCGTCTTCAAAATAAAGACTGTTGCCGAAGCTATTAAAATCTGCTTCTGTAAAACTGACTCCGTAGACGGATAGTTCGTAAGGGCACAACCCCTTTGGTCTACCATCAAAAACTCATGAGCTGGAACAACAAATGCATAAACGTTAAAAAACCTACTTCACAGTTTTTACTTAAATCGATTTCTTAACAATCCTGGTTAACATTTTCCTATCTAGAAATCGTTTTCCTATCTGTCTCGGCTAACAGCCTTTATTATGTCGTTCTTCATCGGATTAATTATATAACAGTATTTAAGGTTTTCCAAAAAACAAAATCACACGGCATTTCTCAAAAAGTGTATCACACGGTACTTAACTAGAGAATATTCAGGTGTTCAAGTGAATCGCCGCAGGTGATGATTCGTTAGTATGGAGCCGTGATAGTTCGGTTGTTCAGATAAAAACGGGAAATATATCCCGTTTTCCACTTCATTTTTCGCTAGCCGTGTAGGCTGTGTGGCTACCAAGTTAAGTGGGCGATCTGGCAAACTGGACAAGTGATTGTCAATCACGATAGTCTAATCCGATCATCTAACGTTCATTCGTATACTTTGATTATAAAAGGTTACATTTTTAACTAACGTTTGGAGAGATGGCGGGCGGCTTTCACGTGATCGCCAGTCATTTCGACAATCCGCCTGTTGTTAAAGATGACCACGGGTACGCAATACACACAACGGACCAGCAGCTTCGGTAAACAACAAATTCCAATCCTAGCACCGTTTCAACGTCGTTTTCCGTAAAGGCAACTCTTCTGTCGGTAGCCTTCCAAGTTCAATGGTAAAATCATTTAGTTAGACCGGAAACCAACGATCTACATGCTGTCCTACTTGCACTGTCGAAAGGAAAATGTTAGGCGTCTCGATCTCCAAACAGCCATCTTATTACATTCAATTTCAAAACACATTATTTGTTAAGCTGCACTGGATGCACTCGCTTCGTCAACGAACACATGCTAAAATAAGGGGGTAGATTTAAATATGATGTCATTATATAATGTAGAACATTACAAAATATCGAAACCTCTATTGGCTAATCACTCAGAGAGCAAATCACAAGTGTTAATGACGAGCAGTTTGGAGTTCCACCAACCATTACGTCACAGTCATCAGTTAGAGTTTCGATAGGCATGCAGATTGATGGCGTGACCTACGGCCGTGGCGACTGCAAGGTTTGAACAAACATTTGTGTGAACACAATCGGATTGCGTAATCGGATAACGATCAATCCAGCAGTGGCCAACATCCGTTATCTGACAATTTCTGGTTGGTTTACCCGAACCTTGTAGACAACACGAAACGCCTTAGTGGGGTCAACCCGGTGATCAGTATCTGCCAAATATTCGGTGACCACACTCTTAATGGATTTCGCCTAACCGGTCCCGAGCCGCACTGGATGGTATTCTTTGATCCATTTTGGCAACCGCCTCCAAGTGCGATCTACATATTCCACCGTACAACAGAGGAAAATGAGTATACAATCGTAGATCGATCGAGGACAAGAGTTTGTATTTCAAGCTCATAGTCAACATGGGAATGTGATAAACCAACTGCGTAGCGTTACCGCCAGGAATGTGCTCTTAAGAGTCGGATAAGGTCGACGGTTGAATGTCTCAGTTGTAATATCATTTTAAAGCTAGGGCGAATGAATACAACCAAGCAGTATAAATGGGATAAATCACCCAAACATTCCAAGAATAGTTGTACGTGGGTGTTCGGCTACACCAAATAATTATTGCGGATTTATATACTCTTAAGGATCTAGGGTGGGTCTTTCTTTCTAGATGAGCTACAATACGGTAGTATTGACAATTCATCTATAAAAATTTTGGCCACTAAAGCTCCTGGATTATTATCACTGAACTATTCTCAAATTTATTACGATATCCAATTAAAATATGATCAAAAATAGAAGCTTAATGTTTGCCGCATTACAGTAGGAGATTGGATAATTCCAATATAAAATCAACCCACATTTTGCGGCACATCTCTGCCCCTAGCAAATATGTGCAGCAACTTGAAACGGAGATTAAACTGACCTTATATAGATTTATCCCATTGCTGGCCGATCAACGACCCCGCTAATTTTTCGGGTATTTAATCTCATGATATGCACGTTAGTACAACCTATTGCCTCCAAACAACTAGCATTCTTAACGGACCACTGATGCACGGTTTTGATAATCTTCTTGCACGTTTGACATCAATCCAAAACGTCCTATGTTTAGCGCTATATCTGGCAACACCTGCTGTCGATATGATGTTCTGGACAGTTTTCTGGAATGCAAAGATATACACAAAGTTGTTAAAAATGTGCCGGTGATATTTTTAAACCTACAATTTTCACCCAATGCGAAATTTTGCGTACTTTCCAGTAGAATAATGGGAAAATCAGTCTAAACAGCTTACGGATAAACGTTGCGCTTACCGTACAAAGCCTCGAGATTACTTAGCTGTGGTTGGCCAGACGTTAAGCTGTATCTCTCTAGCCAATGCCGATCAGGTTCGTTTGTGGTGCAATCTTCGAAACCCCGCATCAAACTTTGGTATAATTAAGTTCAGGCTACAACATTTCGCAGCTGTTATCAAAAATGTACCATTTTGCGCACATCTAGGGTGTCTGATCCTTGTGAGCTGCAACATTTTGAGGAGAAGAAATCATCACTCCCAGTAAAAATTAAACAGTGTTCAAGCAAACTACTGTGTGAAGCGGCTAGCAGTAGACATGGCAATCTCGGTGGCCACCCCTTAATAAGCCACAAATTTGACAGAGCAGTCGGAGTCACTACAGTATCCAACCAACACATGAGTCTCAAAATAGGTGACAGATTGTCCGGTCCTGCATGCAAGAGGAAAGTTAGAAGCCATCACTGATGTTAATGGAGGCATTTTAAGTTGCGCTACTTATCAAAATGTCACAGTTTAAAACCATGGGAAATAAATAACACACGATCAGAAAATAATAGTCTTTTAAGTTTCACATTTTAACGATGCTACACCAGAAGAATTTATGTGTATAAGCTGCAAATAGCAAATTTAATTTGAAAAATTAATCATGTTTTTTGAACACTGACGCAGCAATCAATTTTATGGCAAAAGTCTGTAGGCCACCGTCTCTTCCGTGAACAAATCTGATGGGTGATTCGGATTAGCATTACTGAACTAATCGCTAGCAGGTTCTGGGTAAGATTGGGCGAAAATATCTTTGAAAACCAGTCAGATCAATCAGACTACAACTTTGTGTTTTGCAGTCGATAGAGCCGAATTTTACAAAAGTGCTGTGATCAAGGGGTAAGCTCGTCACACAACAGTAAGTAGTCACGTAGAAATGTTTCCCGGCATATAATGATGTCGACACCGATCTGTCACTATGGCTCCAGTGGAACTTGTATATTATATAGGAAACCCTGACCGTTTGGGCGTGCAACAATTGAGATAGAGGACGAAGCCTAACACCTAACACGATAGGCAATTCAACAACAGTTTATATATCTTGAAACGCAGGTATCAGTTTGTGATCGGATTTGCTGGTTAAATGGTTATTCTTAAACTGTACTTCCAGAAAATTATTCACTTTCTCCACAGCGTAGCCTATTAATTCAGATACTTTTTTCATAATTCCATTGTCGGCAATTTTCTTCTCGATAACCAATACTTTCCTGTGTGCTAATAAGCTTCTTCCCCTTCTCCGGTAGATTTACTTGTTTATATTTCTGGAGCCATGCAGTAAGTCACTATTAATCCCACCCCCAAGAGGTAAACCGCTACTATTGCTTGCCTCATGTAGGCTTGAGACAGTCAGACTATTGTGACATCCAGTACTGTTCTGACGTACAGTAATAAGGATGTCCGTAACGTGACATTAATTCTCACCTCGTAAGGTACTCTGAGGTTTGGTTGATTCAAACGCAACCTGTTACAGAAAAAAGAGCAACGGCGTTCATTATTACAAATTAGAACATTGTGTACGCAAAAGTTACAGAGTAAAACACGAACACTTCTGACAAATGCCTACCAAATTGGTTGAAACTCTAAGCATTACAACTTGCTCGGAACGTTGCATTCTTCCCAGTCCAGTAATCACTGCATTGACAGATATTCCATAGACGTCTCTATCGACTAATCAGAATTATGTAGTTGTCATGGTGGAACCGTGAATGCAGGAGAACGTATTACCTCATTACTGAGTCACTGATTGAAATTACTTTAGTTGGTCGTTCACTGGATGCTGCTGAGTGAAGCATAAACAACATCGATTGGAGTTAACAGACAGTAACGATGTCTCTTATCGAGACGATCGGACAATCCCATCCTTACTCATAAGCGAATGTGGTTAAGCGTTCGCACATGATAGTTTGGTTGTACCCAACGTGAAGTCGATGGCACAGTGGTCAACACAGTCGCTTCATAAAAGCTTGGACGGAGCTGCAACCCGGCAGTGGCAAGGGTATGCACTACTGATGAGCTCTAATGAGAGCGAAACTTGAGTCTAGTGCTCCTTTTTGAAAAAGGCCGACTGGAGTGTTTATGGAAATGCGACAGCTACCATCATTTGTGTGTGATGTTCAATGTAAAATTGCTCGAATCCCTGATTACTCATCGGAAAACATCTTGGTGGTTTTAGGTCAAAGAAAGAGTTGATCAAAAGAAAAACCTGAAACGACCTGCCGTATGTCGGTTACAATCAAATGGATAGGGGTAACTCAGTGTTACAGATAGGGTAACATTTGATGGTCGATTGGAATGTGGAATTTGAAACACTTGGCTCTCATCATAAATTCGAACACAGCAGTAAGAAGACGGATACTGGTAGATGCCAGCATTTCGTATCACCTTTCCAGCACCAAATAATACGGACCAGGAATATATATATATCACTAATGGGATAATGGGTAAAGAGGTAAAACGGCAAATGGGACGGAGGACAAACGCGTAACACTATTACGTCCACGGAAGTCTAAAGCTTACATACAATTGATTTTTACACATAATACTGGCTTGAGACAGCTAGTCTGGACCACCTTAGCGACCCGCATGAAACGCAAATTGGCGTGGCGTATTGATATCCTGAATGTCGATTTGTGGCAAATTTGATGACCGGTGGTCACACGTATAACGGCCGTCTGATATATATTGGTGGATACGATATCTTCACACGTTCTGGAACAACTTTGCATTTCAAGCTAGCAATGCGTCGGGGAACCTGCACGAATCCTTTGAAATTCGTCTTTTTAAAAGTATGAAACATTTAGTTCCCTTAAAAAAGTTTAACACAGCATTAAGAAGACGGAAATTGGTAGACACACTGACTCTTCAGTACAAATTTAGTCTACTTCCTTTATCCGAGAATCAAGCAAATTTCCAACTTCATCTATCGACAGGCACACAGCGACCACCGGTCATCAAATTAGTCACAAATCGATATTCAGGATTTTGATACTCCACGCTAATTCACGTTTCATGCAAGTCGCTAAGGTGGTCGTGACCAGCTGTCCCAAGCCAGTATTATGTGCAAAAATCAATTGTAAGTAAGCTTCAGACTTCCATGGAGGTAATATTTTTACGCTTTTGTCCTCCATCCTATTTCTGTTGGGTTGATGTCCTGTCACCCAGAAAATAAGAGTTGGACCAGTTTTGCACACGCTCAATTTTTCGTGCTGAAAACATACCACAACATTTTTCAGTAGTGCACAACCCAGCCGCACTAAAAGTTGTGACGAACGTGAACCAGCTCGGTACCAACAGGAGTGCGAATAAATCGTATACACAGGGTCATACTAATTTCGCTATTCTCTTATTCAGTCGTTTACACTCTTCGAGATATTGGGAGGGACCTATAGGCGACCGTGGCACTTCAAAACTCAAAGCATCGTTCACAAATCGGCTGTAATCACCCACTGGAGCTAAGACAGAGAGAGCAACGTTCGTTCATGTCTCACACGTTTTGGTTGAACGGTGTCAGCTGACTTTATGCGCGTATGACTCACGTGATCTGAATGATAAAACTCCCTGCAAATATTCTTCGTAATTTTGCTTCTGTTAAAAATCTAAATCGCAGTAAAGTGTAGCTGATTAAAAAGAAATGCAATCAATTGCGAGTGGTCTTCAACAGGTATCATCTAAATTCTTGGCTAATACATATAACAGCGTATTCTTGTTTAGCGCTGTGGAAACAGTTTCTGAATATCAGTCACATTTGGCCTACGGAAGTTTTCATTTAAATAAGCGTTTGTGTATCACCTGTTT
This sequence comes from Paragonimus heterotremus, assembly GCA_013368495.1. NCBI lineage: Eukaryota > Metazoa > Platyhelminthes > Trematoda > Plagiorchiida > Troglotrematidae > Paragonimus > Paragonimus heterotremus. The sequence continues at coordinate 111,920 of LUCH01000800.1, forward strand.
CAAAAGCTGTCCGACTGACAGTTGACAAAAGCATTTGCTGTTCTTGCAGAACAAGCGCGTTGTCTACCGTTTTGCTGATTTCACCTTAAGATGGAGCAATGTATCAATACATATCTTCTGTTACTGTCACTTGTATTTGATTTCCATGTTCTTCAACCACGTGGAAGATGGCCGTAGTACCGCTGAGTAAGAATTGATCAACATTTTTTTAAGTAGGGCGTTTTAAGTAAGTTTATGTTCATTTCCATAATAAATCAGTCAAATAGGTACATAAAATGGTATACTGACATAAACTTTTCCAATGTGCTCTTTATAGAAGAGGGCAATGAACTCTTCTTATTAACCAACATTACTCACAGGCAAGTATTACTGAGCACCTTCACACAATAATTTGGCAGTCTTTTGTAAGATTATTGACCCAGTGGTCAGTATAGTTGACTCATGGCACCGTGACAGAATCCTGACCGCAACAAATACCTACATATAAAAACTATATACATATGCAAAACTCGGACATAATGGTCTTCAAAAACGGACTGGTCAAAACTTTTTGGGGGATGTGAATGTTGTTATCAGTTGTTTTTATTGTCCTCCGTTCAGCTCGTAGCTGGAAGCAGTGATCTTCTGACAGTTCAGATGTGATGTGATCACGGCGTTCACAGCTGAACTGATGTGCTGCTTCTGGAGTTGATTCTGGGCTGCCTGTCATAGGTAGAACAATTTCCACAGATATTAGTGCACTAAAAAGGAAGCACTGGGTCTTCGTTATTCATTAAGCAAAACAGGTAAAAAATGTCTTACAGATTGTTGACTGTTCACAACCATATTGAAAGTATAGATATGTGACTGACGCTCAGCTGAGCAAACAAGGATTTTGTGTTAACCATTCACTGTCAAGTATATGAAACGGAGTCAACGACTTGCGCACCTTGATATTTCATCAACAATCACTCAATGATAGCCAAATTTTGTGGGTTGCGAGTTGCAAAGTGAAACATCGTATGAATTAACAGCTTTCACTGGATTACAACTCACCTAGATATGCCTCGCAATCGACGTTGTTGGATTGTGTTGTCTTTCGTCAGCCGTGTTGCTGCATTGTTCCTTCGGAGTGATCAGCCACCTGGAGGTTTGTTCTGATATTCTGTCGTGAGCACACTGCTCCGTTTTGTTAAGCGCAGCGTAGAATGAGCTAACAGACGGTATAAAATGCAGAATGGTTAAATGAGCAACGTTTACCCCTAATCACTCTTACTTCCGGGGTTGATTGTAGCAAACGTAATTGAACTGCACAGTATATTCAAAATAGACAGATTGATGCCTGTGCCGAACTTTGATTGACATATGATATTTTCAAAATAACAAGCGTAGGAAGCTTTTTTTCAGACACAGTGTGCACAGTTAACATACTTTTTTTCTCTATGGATCTTCGTTAACAAGACGCGTCTTCGTTGAGGCCTTTTTGCCCAAACTGACATTTCGCCGTCAGATTTAGCGAGCTCGACTGGATAATGCTCCAACTAACGCCCGTTTATAAGTTACCTTTGCAAAATTAACGAAAATGACATACTGACTACACCAGACAGAACCGCGATGATCAAACAGAAACACTACTCCACTTAACCGCTGAGTGAGAGAAGTATCCAATTGGGCTGGGATATTGCTAGAATCCCTATAGAAAACAATGTTTGGATAAAGTTGTAAACAAATTCATAAGGTTATATGAGTGGCAAAATGTTCATGGCTAACAATAATCAGAATTTCATCAACAAAACTTCAGTAGAAGAGTTAAAACAATTTTTCCTCGAAATGGTCACTGTATTATGCTATAGAAAATCTCGATAACTGTTGAGTCCATAGCTAGTCCATCGTCTTTTTTTGTATTCTTCAAGTTTGAACCGTTTATTTTCTTCACATTGAAGAAAATGATCACAAAGCTATTTAGGGGAAATTGCGGTGGAAGTAATTTGCGGCAGGTTAAAACCACTTAAAAATTTCGTCAGTATCCCGTGGTAAAGAAAGAACCGTTGCCACTAGAACTAATTGTTTCTACAGCGACAGATATATCTTCCAGGACATCCACTTGGACAGAAATATGTTTGACGCAATGAGATGTTAACATTTCGCGCACTGAGTCCGGTAGTCCAGCAAGTCAACGAGCAAGTTAGCAACAAGACCAGTTGCTTGTGACAAATGATGACCGCAAAAGGGCATCGCCACTGTGTGTTTTAGTATATCCTCTCATGAGAAGCATTTTAATCCTGGATGGTTTTAATATGTTTGTATTGCGTCTCATTGATGTAACGGTACATAAGATGAAAGCTATCACATATAGATATTTTTATCTACGCTGTTGGATGTTCTGCTAAAATGTAAATCCTAAAACGCTTGTAAAAGTTTTCTATATAAAACTTTCGTTAAGCCTTAAGCAAAATGAAGTATTAAGTTATGTACATCGCGCGCACTGTAACGCATTAAAAGGTTACGATGTTCCAGCAGTAGGACATTAATGATAGGTAATCTGATGTTTATTTAAGTAAGTCAACTACTTCGTTCTTTTCGTTTGGGTCCCTCTCTCCTTTGTGGACTTCTTAAGCAATCCCTAAAATCAAGGTAAAAAACCAGACCTTCGGTTATGTTACTGCTGGTTACTAGTGAATTTCGCTTCTGTGACGTAGTTTTGAACTCGCTCCACGTTTTTACTAGACATTTGCTTAGCAGTTATGATCAGTTAGTCAAACTACTTTCGAGATATACACAGTATTTCACTGCTAACTATAGCAGATGGTTTCAAACTGAAGTACCTTCGGTCAACTTATTAACTTTAATGAGCAAGTGTACAATAATTTATAGAAGGTCGACCGTACGTAATGTTTAATAATTACTACTAGATCAATTCTGAGGACAAGCCTTCCTAAGCGAATCCAGAGAATTCGAGCATTCAGTTGAAGTTTACGCTAGCCAAGTGGCTCAGATCTTCTAGTTTCCATTAGGGAATCTGGCGTATATCTCGCGCAGAGGCCAACATTTTAGTCAGACGAGTTAACATTTCCCAGAATCTATGTGTGGCTCTCGTATTTGTCATTCTGTTTGGTCCCAGAAAACTACCCAGCATCAGCTTGCATCGACTAGGGTCACAAAAGTACGAACTGTTTATTATGTAACAGTTATCGTTGCTCCCTTTCAAGTCGACCCTCTACGCCCATTTTTATCCGTCTCGGCCAGTCAGGTAAACTTAATGTACACAGAACCCGATTATCAGTTCAGCCCATCTTTAACACACTATATGGCTTACTCTTATTGAAAAGCTTCCGTCACGCATAATGGCTCTGACTTCCGGTCTCAGCATGAACTTCGCAAGAGTGACCCACTGTCGCCACTGCTATTCATCATGACAATGGATACAGTATTGGCTCTATCTTGACCGAAGTTTGGCTACCAGTTCCGCGATAGACTGCTTAACGGTTTCACGTACATTGGCGGTCTGAGCCTCCTGGCCCAGCATCTGACCCGTCTTTCTGAGAAGTTTGCATTCGTTACTAATTCTCTGAAGCTATCCGGACTGGCGAGCAACACGCGTAAGGCTAAACTGTTGGTCACCAGCGACGACCATAAGCACAACAGAAAAGTTATGGCTGACTAGTCTATTTATTTCGGTCCGAACATTATACACTCACTAAGCACCTCTGACAAGCTGGCCTATTTCGGCATTCCGTTCACCTGGAAAGTTAAAGCATTCACCACTCATCGACTGTGGTCTCATGTGATGTTGGATGGGTCCACCAAAACGCCCCTGAAGCCGCATCAACATCTGTACTTTCTGAGACAGCACCCGGTCATTAAGATTAATCACTAACTATTTTGATCCGGCTCCGCAAAAACACACAAGGTTGGTGATGATACATTTTGCCAGTTTGTGCGGCAGTGACTCCGTCTTCCCAAAAACACATCAACCTGCCACATTCACATTCCAGTTCGGCCGGACGGTCTGGAGATTTCGACTGTGTCCACTGCTATTTCTGCCTTGCACAAACCCAGTCAATATCCATTTCTAAAAAACAAGGTCAAAGATGACTTGTTTGCCTCTGTCATGGGGGACGTCAACTTCCCGATAAGCGTTCGGGGTGTGAAAGTGACAAACAAAGAGGAGGTCCATGCAGCTTGGATGGACAACCTTCATCATAAGCTGGACGGGCGTGCTCTCCATGTAGTGTTCCGCCCTGCAGTTTCCAGTCGTCGTTGAATCTAGACCGCATTTCCTCCACGATCTTTGTGTAGCCACCCAGACCCGTGGTGGTTTACTACATACTAAGGTCCGAAATTCTCGGTGTAGCCGAAGTGACCGCTCAGTCCTCCGTCGTAGCAGCTGCCTTCAACCAGAAAACCTTGCTCATGTTCACCAATCGTACTGGATAACACACGATGTGTGTTGTGCTCGGCACAACGGTGTGACCATGGACTTGGCGAAATAGCCGCGAATTCTGGACTACGCAATCTTCGAGGAGCTACCAGGACCGATGGCGTCCTAGTTCATCAAACCTGACGTCATCGCGGTTCGTGACCGCGCAGCGGTTGTACCGGATAGCAGTATAATGGATGGCTACCGAAGCCAACTAGCCTGGACGAACAAGGGTTTGAAGTAGGGGACCAAATCTTATAACTCTGCAATTTAGTGTCCTATAAGACCCCCTTTTTGTTCTTCCTCTTGTCAAACATATCACACACGTGGCTCTCGCACGACGACCGGGAATATTAAAGTGTGCTACTCCCAAGTTCAGAAATACTACACATAGATCTCTCTACTCTTGACGGACAGCTTCCCTTAAATTTCCCGTTTCCATATTTTTGGTTGAATTTTGCTGTCAGCACTTTTGCTTTATTTGAATGAAGCTGCCTAGATTGATCATCAGAATAAACGATGATTATTCTCTGAAACTCAGTATATGTAATTTTCCAAGTAACCTATCCAAGTAAATTTTGAATCTGACTGGCTGTTTACTTTCACAAAAGCCTTTACTCATGTTTGCTAGTCTTATTCTTTCATATTTTTAATATTCTCCGGTTATGAGCGCTTGTCAACAAGTGGCCGATTGACAACCACCAGCTATAAATTTGGCTTCGGACCCTGTGAGGAGTTGGTCCGAGTTCGAATCTCTCAAACCATACAATTGCACTGTAGCGTAACTTATCAAAAAGTACTTAGATTCTACGAACGATTAGTATGAGGGTAAACAACTAGTAACACCCACCCCAGTATCCAGCATCAGAATTTGACATTTCGGTTTCAACGCCTTATAGCACAATAGTTCGTAACAGTTTGAATCAGAGTTCACCATATTCTAAGGTATAACATACCAGCTGAAAGTAACTGTTACATGTCGGTTTATGTATAAATGATTATCCATCACGTATGCTTAAGCAAGAACAATTCCAGCTGAAAAATTTTGAAACATTGTAAGATTCTTGATAAGGTAACTCGAATCATAATAACTGATAATCCTTCCATACATGCGAGTAGTTATGGAAATTTCATGATGTGTATACAATAAAGTGGCTTATATTTTTTGTCGAGAAAGGATGTACCAAAATTATTTTAAATTCTTCTTCGAGCAACATAAAAATCACTTAAAAAAGCAATTGTGCAAAAGGTTTTACTGGTTTCGTTTAGTGAAATAAAACGAAACCAACTACTTTCTGCTTAGACTGATAAACGGAAAATGGGGCTCAATTATGACATGAGTATAAATTTTTCGACTGAATTCGGCGGCTGACGTGTCTGTAATCGCTGAACGTTTCACAAAGCGCCGATACGGCGGTCAATTTTTTAACTTTTTCGTAACAGTAATTTGGTTGTATCGTTATTTACAACATTTTTTCAATACAGTCTTAAACCTTTTGAAGTCAAAAACATCTGTTTTTTGATTAAGATTAAGAGTTCTACTAGGACTATACACAAATGCCCCCCATTGTAGTGAACCGCCCTGTCCTACTGAATAGGTGTATTTGTTTGACGACTTCATCTACCCATAAAGTATTCTGAATAGAGATATCCGCGTCTGACAGTATGATTATCAGCATGCAATAAAAAGTGTAGACAAGAAATTGAAATTAACCACGAAGCGTACGTTTCAGTAGAATCAATAAATTTAGAGATAATATTACTCAAATGTGCCGACAGTTTTTCATCCACTTATGCAGAGGAACGTATTCTGCGGAGTGTTCCCATGTGGACAATTAAATACGTTTCATATCAATTAGTGAAACGTTATACTTACAAATTTAGAAGAACGTATTGCTCCTTACATCGACAGGACAAATTTTACTGTTTTAAACCTCCATCAAAAAACTGAACAGAACCTGCATTTTGACAACAGCAAGTTTTTGTCTCTTTATGTCAATCTACAATATTAAACATGGGGCTTCCATTTTTATCTTATACTTCGACGCTTTACAATTCAAATTAATCAACCCAGGTTCTCCCATCGCATTTCAACAATTTTCTCATCATTTACATCTTTGTTATTCATGACCACCACATTTTCTCATCCTCCCATCACATATTCATTCAGTGGACGATGATTCCGTCATGAATCTCAAGTTCTGTTCTCCACTCCACCTTGCACAGTTTGACCTTCAGTGTTGCTGCTGCGTACAGTCAACATTGACAATTAATGTGTAAGGCTAGACGGACCGACGAGATGGATGAGCACATGAGCACGTGCATATCAACCTGGAGTGTAAAAACACCCAAGCACCGTGCCTCGTTGCCGGCCTCGTTCAACCAGTCCGCGACGTACAGCAAACGCGGTTTTATGCTTTTTTGTTCTGTATGAGCCTTCTATGCAGCTGTGCTAGGGAAAACGATAGATGAGGAATGAATAGCCATAGTCGCTGGCTGAATAGCTACGGCAGTGGACCAAAGTATAATCATATTTTATTAAACGATGGATAAAAATACAGACAGAATACATAACTACCCGATTTTATCCCCCCCCCGATAACAAACCGTTATGTTGTCTGATAAAAGCTTCCGATAACTTAACTTCCGTCCCCTTGTTGTTCAAAACAGTGTGCTGGCCACTGAACTACCGGTTACACGCTAAACACATTACCCAAAAAACACTTGAACGCATCCAGCTGCAACCGCTTATTAACAACGCCGACAGACTACCCACTGGTTCCGACGGAATATTGTAACATTCCCGTCTGGTAGCCACACTCTACAAGATTAATTAATCAGACAGTAATCGCAAATTCCTTTATGCTTGCTCAGTGGGCTTCGCAGAACGACCAACAAAGTGACCGCCTGCAAGACTGTCAACAGCCGTTACAGTATCATAGGGTTGTGTCGACATTATGCACGTAAATACTCAAACCTATGACCTGTAAATGGAGGGCCGCCACATTACTTTCCCACCGGCAACAAGTTTGATCCTGCAGCATGTCCAGTGCTAGTGCGACCAAACAAGGTCTAAAGACAGTCCGTCGCCCAGTCGGAGATCATTCCGTCGACTGGTGGCTGGTTCTCTCAGTCTTCACGAAGAAGTGTACGCATATTAGTTTGTGCGCTACTCTATAAAAACTAGCCGGCTTCGCCTTATGAAAAGAGGAACTATAACTGCGAGGGAACGTTTTGTGTACGAAGATACCCTGAACTCCACTCAAAATTTGTCAGTGTTTATACTCTTTCAGACTTCTCACTCAGCCCGTTTATAATGAAAGCACATAGTTAAGGTTTTATTCTTGTTAGAGCCCACAATTTAGTGGATCTCTTCCTGTGACAATCGGACAACCTGAGCACTACACAGAAGTGAATGGAGCCGAGCATTTATTTACAACAGCTCGGTGACGTCCAGTCTGAGGCTGAGGATATAGATCAATGCGGTTACTTGATGGTCTGGTTGGAATTCAAATGCTGACTTAGGCAAGGTTTACAATGCTTACTGTCTGTAACAACACCTGAACCCGAGCATAATGTAAATTTTTAAACAGGTTAGCTGAAATGTTTACTGCTACGCAAAAAATTGCCCTTATGTTATTATTGCACAATTTATCTGAACCAAAATCATTTACTACTTACCAGTAATTAAGAGTATTTGGAGTTTTTGATTGATTTAACATTTACGTCACAGAGGTGCAATCGTAGTTTGTCCGTTGCGACTAGATGGAAGCATTAGGTGAAATTTGGTTCGGTTACTGAGATATAGTGTTAGTATGTCATTTCAACTGCTTCAAAAGTATGTTTTGATTTAAAGATCGAAAAATATTCTGATCACATACATGTAACCTTTTTTGTACGCATCTTGTTCGTTGGTTTACAGGTTGTTACTGGAGGGGCGTGTGCGTTTTTACTTTTGTGCTGGTTGATGTGAAAATTGTGTTGGACAGTTTATAGGTTTAAATAAAAAGTGGAATAGGATTTATTCGAAGATTAATTCAATAGAGTTGATGACTGCAACCATTTCAGCAACGAGCATTGAAACACACTGAAACAACATTCAAGCAGGCATGTGCAATTAGTAAACTATGAGACTAAACTATTAAAGCAATTAGGAAGCTTGTATTGCTGGTAGTCTCACACGTATATGCGCATCATATAATATGTTAAAACTCTCAAACAATTCACCCGTAAGATGTGCTGACTTCCTGCAATTCCTCACACCCAGTGACTAATGAAAATTTGACTTCGGCAATGTTGCCTTTTACTTGGATAAATGCAGAACAAGTCGACAGAAAACACGCAACCGTTGGAAATAATCTGTATGAAAGTTTATACCGAAGGCAGAATGGTTTCGATATCATTCCTTAGCTTTTCTAGCCGAAACAGACAATCTTGTAGTTTCGCTCGAAACCTGCTCTTCTGAGGATGTTAATTCTACTGCACTCCTGAAATTGACGTGTGTGCAGCTTCAGCCTGTTCTCGTACACCATAAGACTGCCGAACGAACGGCAGTGATTGTTTATACAGTAAGCGTTACAGGCGATAAACAAGTCAGCACAAAATGAACGATATCAGGTCATTAGTCGAGGAAATTTTATGGTGGAAAATTCTTCCGTCATTCTTTTTGCCGCAGCTGCTCCTTGACTGACTTTTTGAGCCACGTCGATCGCAAAATTCTGTAATAGTGGGCGAAATTATCACTTCTGTTTACTGTATCTCCCAGCGAATTAAATGTAAAAGTAAAATGTCCGGTTCGCAAAATTTGGCCGAGAAATTCGTGAACTACTAACTGCCTTTCAAAAGTAACACGTAGCAATGTTAACCAGTCGACTAATGACGTACAAATATACAGATTGCTGGTGGACAAGTGAGTCAGCAGTCAAGCTGAATTTTTGTATAGCCTGTTCCATCAGTGACAATATGGTGGACGTAGTGTTGGCAGAAACGTCTCAAACTGTTGCACGTTGATTTTGCTACTTATTTTGAAAATAAAACATTTGCAATAAAAATACCATAATCAGGAAACAACCGAATATCTAAACCGACATGACCATACTAAAAGATGTGGACCGCAGGCTGTTCCCAGCGTTTTCTATCGAATCTAGCCAAACAACGTGTGCTTGTTTTAACGAATAAGAGGATTTGATGATTACAAGTTTATCTCAGCACAAGCCAGCTATAGCTTCAAACGATTTCACGGAGATTTAATGTAAGAGAATCAATTCTCACGTGTTATGAACGGGTACTTTTATTTGGTTCCGCAAACACAAACTGTTAGAGTGTAATTAGTCTTCTTTTAATACAATTTGTTGATGGAACATTAAACACACAAGTTCTGTGTTATGTTATAAATCAATAACAGCTACTGATCAAATGTCCACAATCTTGAGCGGCTAATGCCTTATCACATGTAGTGAGTACTTACCAAAATATAAATTAACCTGCTGCACATTGTTAGTGTGGACAGACACTTCGCCGCGAATTATCAACTTGTACTTGCTGCGTCATATTCATTGTAAAATTACATGTGCTGTGTCAGATGGAGGCAAACATTGCGGCGTATAGGGTCAACGTTTTGTAACATCTGGAGCTAGTACCTACCCATTCCAACCTTGTGTATCAAACCCGACTTGACCTGGATTATCAATGACGGAGTTGGGATACTTGAAATCTATGCAGTTGTTGACCAGAAAAATCAGACCAAAATTCATATTGCAAGCTGAAAGCGCGTTCTACTGGACTGGAGATGATATAACTTGACCACTGCTTAAACTGGAACTTGGCATTCGCGTTCGTGTATACTTCTATGCGCTCTCCGGCAGAGTGAACATTTTCCAAATGATCAGCTCTTATGCACACAATGATCAAGCAGACACATTCTCTCTCTTGTACCATCGATCAACAGACCACGAGGATTATTTGATTATCCTACGTATAGAAACATTTCGTTTCCATGATAGATCGCTATGACACCCATTTATCTTTGTTTATATACTGTTGTGATCTGGAGAACCGATGACCCTGTCAAGTGGTAGTCCATCCGTTCAGAGCCATCTTCTGAACTGATGCTACACAATAAAAGTATTTGCCGCGCATACCTGGCGAAGAATTCGAGGATCCTACAGGGAGGTCCGATTTCACAATATATTTCGAAATCCGTAGCACTGTACTGAAAACTTTTTCCCACTGAATATCCAGGTGACTTAATGTGCTGACCCTTATTAAGAATTGTAGGTGACAATCCCATACGACGGATTCGATCAACCAGTTCCGGTTGAATTATGTACTAGCAAACCTCCACCATACCTCTAGAAGAAAACAGGCTTTGTTATGAGCATTTCTTCAAGATGAACACCGGAAAAGTGGGTTGACATCTGGATCATCCCCATCGACTTCATGTAAAACAGATGAATGAAATCACGAGCTCTAGTGGCAATTAAAAATGGTGAAACAGAAATCCAATAGGTCACAGATATATAGTCAATGTGGTTGCAGGAACACGTGGGATATATTTCATGTAGCGGTTTTCTTTTGTTTTCTAATTAGCCGAAAAGGTCCACCCACGTATAGCTGGATTGCAAGCAGCAGACATTCGCTAATTTTTTTTATGTTTATCAACAAGAACCTTTGCAAGCAGTTAGTCTAAACAAACTTTCCGACATCGGTCATCTCAACTACGAAAACCTGTTATATTTACCGTTCTAATGAAACAACATATCGATGATTTTCATTGCTTCTTCAAAGTAAATTGTGTGTCAGTTAAGCCAATTGATGTAGCGCATTCTCTCCGTATCAGTCTGCTTTTCACTATCATCTATTCTTAAATCACATTGACCTGCTTAGTGAAATGAACATTAGTAATCTTGGTTACTGGCCTAATTTTATACTTTAATAATCCACTGCAAAAGCATTGGTTAGATCTCACAATTTTTCCGAGAATACCTAGAGTTTTCTATCAGAACAGTAGTTATTCAAGTTGCAATATGTCCATATTCCATCTACTTTCAGCAGCAGCGTAGTTGAAGCAATCACCTCAAACACCTATATATAGTGTGCCTGGCTTACGAGTTGGCTGCTAAAAGGCTGTCGTTGAGTACGCCACTTTCAAGCCTATGCTACACTCATAAACAATAACATTTTTGCCTTATCTGCTACATCGACTGAGTCACAGTGGTAATCAAAAATTTCGAGTTTCAGTCTTGCAGTGCCATACTGGTTGAATGGATTTAGTCCAACTGATAATCCGTTATCTTGATGTGGCTTCTTGTCGAGGACGCTCGATTTCGTTACCTCTCATTAACCAGGCTGCTATTCTGCTCCATGGAACCAAATACTCAATGTAGGATACTTTCAGATACGTAGTGCCCAACAACTTGGTCAGTTCTACTGATGCCACCACATGCAGTCTAATAGACAGAACGTATTGACCGGAAGTCACATGGAACACTTTCAACAAAATTCAAACTGGTTATCACGTTGACTGTAACCTGTGCAAATAGCCAACAAGGAAACCCCAAAACAGAGCAAAAGAAAGTCTCAGAATTGCGTCCGTTTGAATAAACCCTTGAGTTTTTAACTGAAAACGACTGGTATTAAGCAAACCGCTGACATCCCGCAAAACATATCCTTACTGCTTCGATCATCAGGTTACCGGAGACTTACCGTCTCAAATTTAGTGGGTCGATTTGATCACGCAAAATTAACTTATTCTATACAATAGCTTACAATCAATTCTCTGAAAAGTGTAAACCTCATGTTTCATTCAATCAGTGTTCCGTTAACAGGGTTATTCACATCCCTATCCAAAAACTATTTGATCTCTGTCATAACCAGAGTCACCTTCAGAAAACCCTATGACCTACTTTTGAACGTTTTATTCCCTTAAAAAGTGTGCTAAAATCCCAAGTATAACGGAGTCGCAATAGTTCATACCCAAATAATTTTGTCCACATTTTCACGGCTTTAATCTCAAATCGTCGACTGAGCGGTGAGGAATTCATTACTCGGAGATGCCTACTTTACATAATATCAATTAGAACAACAGCTTCTAACATACCCTCAATGTTATGCATTAAGTCTATCTAATAACTGTTTCGATGTGTTTGTGTGCACGCTCACACAGCTTTGTTTGTTTGTATATCTCCACGACTTCCGATTGACTTCAAACAGAGTGAGTAGTTCTCATCCACCCGGAAATGACAGAGACAAATTGCTTGTTCTAATTATATGTCCGGCACACAAAGTAGCGACGAGACAACCCTTGCGACCGTCACCGAAAAAGGCGGGAGCATTTGGACGTTCGACTAAAGTTTATCCCCAGTCCACCGGTTGAATAAATTTGTTTTTCAGATGCTAAGTCTAAACGGTTTTGTTACACAATGACAGCAAGGAAATACGTATTTATCACTTTCATGCTGGTCATTGCACAGGCATGCTCGTTAGGGTTATGTACATGGGAATATAGCCGGCAAAATAACTAATTAAATCAATGATAGTTTTACAACGAGAAGCCAGTAACTGACAAGAAATTTCCATTCTAATGAGTTCATTCATATCTGCACACACGTACTGAACAGAAGCGGATGCATAGTTAGATAACGGTACACAAACAAGTATGTATAGGGGCGGGCTGCTGGAATGCAATGGGAGAAAACAGTTGTTAAAGGATGGAACTCATCTGTCAGATTCCCTTAAATCAGTTCAATTCATCACGGAAGCAAAATCCGAATGAAGCAAGCACTGAAGTGCAAAATGTGCCAGAGAACATTCTACTCAGAATTTACCAAAAAATCCATTTTATCTAAAGAGAATTTTGCTTGTGTGCATACGTTTGACTACAGTTTTTAACATCGTGTATATTTCTTAACATAATATATAGGATTTCAGCTTCTTTTTTGTTAAATCCATTAGGAGTGCATGCTCTTGTTTTGCCGGGGAACTGATTTTAACATTTTTCCGTTTATAGTGAGTGTAATTAAAATTACTAAGATGAAATACTAATCGGCGAGGCTGCCTCGCAACATCTGTTAGCCCAATCGCCACTTATCATTGCTCAGTTTTGCTTTTGGTCAAAATTGAAAACTAGCTCATGTTCTATCACAATGGTAAACCCGGTGGCCAAAGAATGGGTAATCAAACCATTCGCCGTGAAAGTCCTGTCACAAGTCGATCAACATGACCATTTTGATTGATTTGACAAACAGCGAAAGTAATCCTAAAGATGAAAGTTCAGCCTACCAATATGTGTCAGCATGATTAACGCAGGACTTTGAGTGCATTGACCTAAACTGAATAACACTACTTCTATTTTCATCCGGCAAACAGATCACTGGTCTCCATTATGTAGATCCACTTTCCGTTAACATTTGGCCTACCTCTTATCACCACTGTTCTATTTGGTTAGCACTCCATTAGAAAACTCATTAACATTTAGTGTCATTCAAATGACTGTGTTGTTATGAGCTGAACGCATAGAATTATGTTGATTGCTAGAAAATTTGTCCAATTCGATGTGTGGAACTTGTCTACAGCTATGTTAACTCTAACGTGCCAGACGGTTAACACCAACCACATCAGTTCACTGTAACAGGAAATTCCGTAACGTATACTGTATATAATAGATACGATTTCCACATTCTAGGTCATCCAGTTGGACGTGTCTCCTCACTAAACAAGGAAAACTTTCCAAGAGGCTATTCACTGAGAGTGTGTTATGAAATGTGTAGATTAACTTGGAGGCAGAAATGCTTCGCAGTTAGAGTCCGTTCGTAATGGAAAATGCTGCCTGTCTATGTGGTTACAAGTGGATCAGTTGAGCACCAAACTTTTGTCCAATCGACACATACATGAGGGACAGTCTCTTCGATAAATTTCTTGACCAGATGCCTATTTCGATTCTACAGGTCGTTGAGTAAGCATTTCCGGCGAAATGTTTTTCGAGTGTTTCCAAGTCCGTCACTGTCATGAATTCACGACAACAGCTTCACTGAAGTGTCATTTTTATCTAGTTCTATTCAGTGTCGTTTTTGCATCTGTATAGAGTTCAACAGAGTTTTTCCCGTCCACCACATAGATGGCAAGGCAGAGATAATTATGATTTCACCAACAATCCTTTTACCAGTAAATTTTTCTGTAATGACTGGATTTTACTAAAATCTACTAACCCCCGGGTTAGTTATCAACCGTAAACTATAAAGTTTACTTCAGCGAATGCCCACCTATAAGTATTCCTTGTACAAAGAGACGCAATATACCTGTCCCAGTTTGATGTCATATTTTGAACAAAATGTTAAGGCTAACGTTACCTTTGAAAGCTCATTTTTATATAAGCTGACACAAAAGGAATCTTTTAAAAATTTGGTACACGAGTAGAATAGACTATTGCAATAATGTTCACACGATTGAAAGTTTTGTTTAACAAAACTATTTGCGTTCGAAACACAACATGCACAATTAGCCCGAATGCATCTAATCGGAGTCAAACAAACCGGCAAGTTTGGTGCACTTTTTTGGAAATGCACGATTATGATTCCAGCGGTGATTCATTGAATTACATTTGACGTCAGTCGAGGTCCGACAGATTGAAAAGATCAGGGAAAATTTGAAAACCGACAGTGACAGTCCTCGTGAATGGCAGATAAACAGACATGGCAATTATTAACCAAAATGTCCACATATACTGTTAAATAAGGTTTGCACCAACTGCTTTCGATTCGTAGTCGGATTGTCCACCCCTAGTTTGTGTTGCTATGCCGGTGGACGTGAACCAGGTTTAGCGTCTAACGCATCGGACTTATTGATCGATGGATAGCGGTTACAACATTTCTTTTGACAGGCATTTTTAACGAATGTGCTTTGTTACCCTTACGACGATTTATGTTTTTATATACTGAACACCACACAACTGAGCGAAGCTGTCGCATTCCCATAGATATTCCAGTTGACCCCTTTCGAAAAGAAGCACTAGACTCGTCAGTAATGCATATTCTCGTCACGGTCGGGACGAGAATTGCGACCACGGTTTCATGAGGCAACCCTGTTGACCACTATGTCATCGACCTCACATTAGGCACAGCCGAATTATCATATGTGGACGCTCAACCACTTTGGCTTGTGAGTAATGACCAGAATGCCCGATCTCCTCGACAAGAGACATAGTTACTGTACTGTTAACTTCTATCATTGACCACTCAACTAGGACTTATCCTCAAGTTGAAATCACAGAAGTCATTAAATTGTTGGGCGGTACGTTGATTGCTGATGAATAGCAGGGGACAGTGGTTTTCATATAGATTGAATATCATCCACAACAGAATACAGTTGTCGGATTCCCATGGACTTTCTACTCTGCCTCTTTCAAAAAGAAGCCCTAAACCCGAATTTTGCTCTTATTGTAACCCGTCAGTAGAGCGGATCCACTCTACGGCCGGAACTGGAAACCAGGACGCGTTTTCTTGAGACAATTGAGTTACTCACTGCGTCAATGACCTCACGTTAGGCATGACCAGATTATCATACGCAAATGCTCAGCCATGTTCGTTCGTGATCGCCTCGAGGAATGACGGCAACCATTTGAATAACTCTAATCGATGACCCCTCGACTATAACTCCTCTCCAAGTTGACGTCACTAGAACAATTAAACTGTTGAGTCATTGTTCAACTGTTGTTGAGTAGTAAGAGATATTTGTTCATAGAAATTGTACAATAAAGAATTTCAAGCAAGGTGCTCTCATTCGACAGAGGCCGTTCGTAATAATTATGGGAACGCCACAGCTGCAATCAGTTGTGAATAGGGTTCAGATAATACAAACGGAACACTCTTAATCCCAATAAGCTTGTTTTGCCCTCGATTATACCAAACTTACTGCTTCACAATAACTCATGAGGCCTATCAACTTAAAAAGTTTGCTTCATCTCCAAGAAGGTTCTTCCATTTTTAAATATATTTTGGTCCCCATCACGTCTGTGTTAAACTGTCTAGTACGAATATGCTTCCTCAATTGAAAAGTATCAAAATGTTCCGAAGGTTCACCTGTTTTACCAATTTGTCGGGGGTTCAGTGCGTGAACTAAGTTGATGATGATAATGGCTGGATTCACGAAATCTGTATTACTCATCGATCTTTCGTACTGAATAACAAGTAGACCGTAAATTCTTCCATTTGTATGTGACAAATTTACATTCATCAACAGTTATTTACTCTGGATATTATTATTTCAGGAAAACCTGCAATTTTGTATCCTAATCGTGAATTGTATTCATGCAATATTTGGACGGTGCAGGGGAAACTATTCGGAAATGAGTATTTCGTTTTTACCTAGTTCATTCTTTGGTACACAATCGAGGAAGTAAACGAGGAGTTGTTGATCAATTATGCTGGGTTTTCCAATGACATAAATTTACAATTCACATCCAGAATTATGTTTCAACTAGACGGTGGCTAAACAACTCGATCCAAACTTTCGGACCGGTCCGTCGATCAGGTACCAATATTCTAACTGTCAGTAATGACAAAAATTGCTATGGTCCCTTGTTGGTTTCTTCACAGTAAGCCGTCAGTACAAGGATTTTGTGCTGCAAGCTCCGCAGTTGAATACAGTGAAACGTATTTCTTACAACCAACCATATATATATATGTATACAGTAAAGTATGACCGGACGAAATATCAAACTATCAATTCTAATCCTGATCACTCCAAGAACTTAAGGAACATTCTGGTGGATGATGTAACTTCTAAAAGCACTTCGGATGATCAACAAATTCCGGTGATTGGAAAAACATATGACACGCCGCTAACGGGAATAGTGATGACTGGTTTCACTGTTCCTATCTTGCAAAGGTAGGTTGAAAAGCTTGAAACTAAGTTACCTGCACTACCGTGGTTTGATTAGCTAATCGAAATATTTCTGGAACGCGTGAACAATTAGACATCAAAAAAAGATTTTAATGAATTAACAAAACAGTTCACAATAACAGTTGGCGTCACAATCAGGTAAAAAAACCAAGGAACTTGCCTCGTCCGGTGCACATTATATTTTAATAACGAAACATCAAAGTTTTCAAGTATCCAAATTGCACGTGTTGTATTGAGCGCCAAAAGTTAGAACACTTTGATCCTCCAAACCTTCAAATCCGTGCCATGTGCCCAGAAACAACTTTTGAGAGGACTTCACAACCACGCTCATGAAAACGATTTTGTGCTCTGAAAGTTTAGTTTTCTTTGTTTGCATTATTAAAATACGGACGGTGTATTATGTTCACTTGTAAAGATGCTGTGTACTTTGTTCGGACATAATTCATGCGATGTCAGCCTAGTGTGTCACTTATTAAAACATGTGCTCAAGAAAGGAGGTTAGGTTTCACAGGGACCTTCTGAATTCGTAGCGTCTGTTTTGAGCCCTAATCACACAAAACATTCACTTGTATTGGTTTCACCAACGATGGATATTTACACATGTGCATGTCTGTATACGGTTCCAATTAAACTTGCTAGTGAAACTGATTTTTTCAGAAAAATATGTTCACCGATAACAATGGAGAACATACGTCGCGAGATGTTAACACTTCGTTTGCTGTATTCAGTCACGAATGTGAAACGTTAAAACATATAGGACTTTCGGTTGGCAAAAGCAATAGAGACGATCAACGATTGGGTGTACATGAAACAAGGACTGCTATTAGTTCCAGGTTAGACAAACTGCGTGAGCCAACAGTTTATGCAAAACGGCACCGGACAGCTAGTATTGATTAGCATTGTTTCGGACAGGGCAAGCAATTTCGGGTTCTGATTATGCAACAGTACTCGAAGCGAGTTGGCGAGGTCACCAACGTGACCTGTTTCGATTATGTTTTGCAATTGATGTTGAATACGTTAAATAATCACTTGAGAAGAATTTGTTTGATTCCCCATGTGTTTCTAAAGGTCACTGCGATAAACTTGCTTCCCTTTATAAATCTTTGAATTTCGCCGAATCTGGAAGAAATTTCTGAGAATCGCGTTGCTATTATTTTGTTTGTACAATCTACCGAAGTAGATAAAAATGGCTAATATTAAAATTAAGCAGTATTACGATTCGGTGCGAAGGAAAGTACACGTCGCATACACAGAACAACTTGTAGGTTGTATGATGTAATCCTACAAACTCTTCGTATTCTTGTGTGATATGTCCGGTGAGGCACAATATCACAAGAAAATTTAAACAGGTAGACTAGGCTTTACTGTCATGAACGAGTCAGCAACGGTAACTAGAAAGCTTTCGAACAGTGACGACACGAACCTGGTTTACTAATTATCGCTGCTGGCTTGTCGACCAATACTATGCTCAAGTCAATCGAACGAATAATTGTGCATAACGTCCTACGTGTACCTGTCAGATGTGAAATACTCAAGCTCAGTTTTTTCGTAATACGTGATTCGTTCCCTGCAAGCTCATCTTGAAACCTTATATATTTACAGAATTTGCGGATTTATACACAATACGAAATCTCGAAACTAAACTGAACTACTGAGCATTGAAATCGTTCGTAGGTTATACCTGCAATAGAGTTCTCTCGTAACCCATTCAAAATACTCCTGATTCGTTAGCAGACATCACTGACCACTTTACAGCAGGAGATATTGGCTTGCGTCCATATGTTAGTTTTGTAATTTCCTCGCTTTGCGTTATACAAAATGAACAAATAAATTCTACATTTTTTAAATGCTTCTCATGTGCAAAATTCTTGCTTTTGGGCAACAATCCAAACACATGATTGATTTGGTTGGTTTCCAACTTCACTTTCGACTGAGTAAGTTTCAAGTTTGAACCGGCCGAATGTTGTCGCTTGTATCTAGAAAATATTTCGTGGTTCCCATGTAAAAGTGGCAAGTACCTAATTGCTGCTCCATATGAATCGCTTTCCAAGTCTGACCAGTTGTACAGCCAACAACCGCATGCAACAGGAATGAATTTTAATTAGGGACACGGCAAATGAACATTATTAATGTGACTTAAAATGCCACAAATATTCAATTCCGGCCTGTTCTGTTTAGGTTGAAAGGCTGGAAAATTCCCCTGAGTATTCATGCCGAATTGCTAATTGTAAATTATTTGTGTAGTCAGAGATGTAGTGCTCATGCGTTTTTTAGTTTTTAAAAAACAACGGAAAATCTTAAATTTGAGCAAACGGACTGCTAGGTCAAGATGCTGACTCTTTATGTACGCAGTTACGCAGAACTCTTTGTTTTGAGTTCCGATTTTCCAACCTGCCTACTTCGCAGTATTTTTCTGTATTTCGCAAGCCAAGTTGTGCTTTGTCGGCCATATTTTGGTTGTGTTTAGTGACAGTTCAATCCAATGTGTTACAGGAGATTGTAACGTCGTGAGTTGGACTTAGATATTTGATCGAATTCTCTTGGATAGTATTAAGACTTCGTTGACCTTTTTTAATAATCCTGTTTATGTTGAACCTTTGGCTTATTCTGTCAGCCATTTCTCGCTTGGTAAACTACTTACAACTCCTGGTGGTCTCTCGTTTGTTTACCGACGCCCTTGTTATAAGTTTTTCATTAGCTCACTCGTTAATAAATTATTGTTGTTCTTGAACAAGTTATGATGACATTCGGACGACCAGTGGACTTAAAGTATATTAGTTGAGATACGGTGCTAATCAACAACGTGCGTCATAGTTAGCATCATAAAGCAGTTTAGCTTAAATGAAGCATTGCATTTATAGGTAAAGCTGTAGCTTACTGTTTGACTGAGAAGAAGAGATCTGCGGATTTTAAGTCGAAGTCTACTTAATGTGGACCAGGGTTAAACTCCCGGTTTTTCTCTTCTATGAATCTGACTGGAAAATATAGATGTATAGGAAGTATGTGGGTAACAGTGAGTGTTGTGCAACCGTAGTTAATTGACTTCTTTATCAACACCAGCGAGTTAAAATATGTTCACATCTTTCATTCTCAATGTTTATGTCCAGCTGCACTTATCGGATAGTATCAACAGGCTAACGCCCAAGTGGTTAGATAAGGAGGTATTGTTAGTATTTTGCCGACTCACGACAGATCATTCCGCTGAATGAAGAAAAATTCAGTTTATCACTCATTAAATTCTTGTCAAGCCGTCAACTCAGTAGCACGAAATTCGCTTCTAAATTTCCTTAATTAGAAACCGGAAACGAAGACTGTATGTAGTGAGCCAGGACATAGGGATCGTGTTCATTTTCCGAGTCAATGATTTCTTGGCCCACACTGAGTCAGACTAATGTTATTGAGAGTTACAATGGTTAATCGACACAGTGATATAAATTTGTCCGTTTCCTTTCAGATCAGTTTGGAAATTTCTGACCAGTAATGAAAAAGGCCGGCGAAAGAGATAGCGCGGCTTCCTGCGAAATGCGATTTCATCTTCATGTGAATCCCAGTTGTTAGTTTATAGACATATTTTACCTGATTGTTTTTAAAAATACATTCGAGTTTGATGCGTTGGATCAATCCCCTTTCCTCTATTTATAACTTCCTTTTTGACTTTAACATGACTTCAAGGTCATCGCAGTTCTCATGTCCTCAAGGACTTTCCAGTCAAACTTTTTCGAAAAGAAGCACTATACTCAGGTTTCACCTTGACATCAAATCAACGATGTGACAGTCAAGACAGCTGTTTCATAAAACTGTGGTCAGGTTTTAGATCCCGGTAGTGTTCATAATATGTAGTACTTACGAGCTCTGTCAATTCTGCCACTACAGTGTAAGGCATCGTTTAGAGAGGAGTTGGTTGGGACTTCTATGGAAATGTGATTAATGTGATCGATTTTGAATGATGTTCCGTTTATCTTACAAGCACAACTTTCACCCGTCCTGTATCCCAACTATCTGGTTTAACTACTTAGATGGTTCCCACATTAATTTTCCCTTCAATCTGAGACTTGCTAAGTAATTCCCAATCATGTCTACAAGTGACTGACATGGGGGCCAATTCTGTATCACAAGGAGTGATCAAACCAAGAAGCATGAAGGTACTATATTATTTTTCACTATGAGTGGGGGCATTTATGATCGACAGAGCTGCATGCAAGCGTGTGGGACGTGTAGTAAGGGATGTCCATGCTATTTCAGCTATTTATGTTTTCTTTTTGAGAGATAGCGCATAAGCACAACATTTGTTGCTTTGCAGATAAATGTGTAATCACTTAAACAACGAAGGACAGTAGTTGTCATCTGATATAAACTTCGAGTGTTACTATACCCAAATTCATTGGATGTATTCTTGCATAGAAAAAGAGTTCTTATTACCTATAATATAATCTGTCTGAAGTAATTGCTTGTAGGTTGACCAACTTGGTGTTAACGTGTATCCAAGTGAATTAATCAAAAACATATCTACACACTGAAAGTGATTAACTGCAGATTATATTGACGGTAAGATAGGAAGTATGCCGGGGACACGATCGTACAAAAAATTAGGTATTTTAGTGCACGGCGCATTAAGTCGTTTTCCCCAGGTACGAATTAACCGGACGCGAAATATAAAAAGGCCGTTGAGAAGAAAGAAAGAATATTTATTACTCAAAATATACAAAGGGTATCTTATAGCGCTAGAAGTGGCACCGACACGTTAATTAGCTGGAGAGGTTAGAGACCGGCCGTCGACGCGCGATTCAACCGGAAGTGTGTGATACACGTATACGTTCGGGTTCGCGCCGCAGTCACATGGCATGCAGACGAACAATCGGACAACATGCATCATGCGAACTTTCTTAATAGTCTAGATACAATACGCAACTGAGTTTTGGAACTATTTTACACAACATACCGCAGGCAGGCCAGTGAAATCTCCAAGTCGCTACAGTATAACTCGTCAACATGAAACCCACTACGGTGTGGTTGCTTGAACACAGCATAACGGCAAGTTGATGTGACTGAGCGTTCCATCGAAAAGTTGGCTTACGTTTCAGAAGACTGTTCACAGTAGACATTCTGCTCACTTTTGCAATCTTTTGGTGATATTTTTCATTCTAAAATGTTCACAAAGTTGCAAGTTACACGGATATCACCATTCAAAGGGTTACTTAGGGAAATTTGTACGTACAAAATTGCTACTGTGCATCAAGTAACACACAGACTACCTACCTAATACACATACATACTTGTCTAGATCTAGTAATTCTCGATGTCTTCAATGCAATCTGACTATCGTCGACATGAATTTATAGGAAGTTGCATATGCGGTTAAATGAAGAGAAACGAATGCAGCCTGATCTTCAAGACTAATTGAAATTCCCCAGAACGTATAAAATTAATTTATAAATGATCACCAGTATCACTAAACCTTTCAAGAAAACTCACGTTTTGTGGTGACCAAACGAGTTTTAACCATCAGGCAAACCAGCAAATAGGTTTTTGCGATCAGAATCCCTTCACGGCAGTCGGATTCATAAATTCTTAGTCTAATAAAACTTTTGCAACCAGTTTGCCTTGGCGTGTTGAAAACAACGGCTCATGAATACTACACTACCTCAGACGTAGTTGCCTTACCTAAAGCGCTGATTAATTGTCTCTGCCATGGTTGTTCAGCCCACCAAAAGTTTCCTCAAATGATGTGGTTGATAATAACGTACCAATAAAAAAGCTCAAAAATACGATGTTCTCTTTGACGATTATTATATTCCGGATGTAGATAAGAGCCAATCGGTCCTACACTATTCTAATCGCTTATTTCACCTCCGGTGATAGCGGGATCAGATGTTTAGTCACCTTTCAATGCCGTCCCCAACTCTACCAGTTTCTGTTGACATAACTTGTTGCGATATACCTCCATATCCTATGTGAACTGAGTCAGTAGGTAAATGGTCATCTACAACTCAACAACTGTCCGGTGTAGGCAGTAGATTACAATATGAAACATCTATTTTTATCTACAAACCTTGTGGAGGAACTATCGACCAGATGATTCGGTCAAGTCAAGTACGCAATCAGTAGTATAGTGGTCAGCACATTCACTTTATCCGAACGCAAATGCATGTTCTAATCTTGGTCGAGGTAAAGGCACACGTTTCTAATTAGTTCTGACTGTCAAGTTTGTGATCTCCCATCAGCTGATTTAATTTATATATAACGGAAATACGTTTTTATTGGATGTTGCCTGGATTTCGATCGTCAACGTGGGGTTTAGATTGCCATCATTGATGCCTGAACGTTTGGAAAAAGACCAAGCTAACTTAATGTTGATTAAATATTTCGAAGTGACTCATGTAGTCATTCTGATTTGATTTTGAAGCTGTTTTGAACGACAATAATTTATTTGTTCATCAAGGCTCGTCGGGTTGTATCCCATAAACTCCGCCCTACAACAGCAGAAAAAATAATGAATATGCATCATTGGGTGTGAACAAGAACCTTGTCCCCGAAACGCGTATCCGGAACTTAGCTTTTTGTAAAGACTGCACCATTCCATACCAAAGCTGTCAAAGCCGTTAGACTTCTCATTTCAAGCGGTCGGTCTGTATATCCTATTGATGCCTGTGTTTAAATCAAAAAATTAACTAACAGGTAGGTAAATGTTAGAAGAATATCAGCGCATATATAGTGCATGTCCCAGGAGAAATTTATTTCTTTTCAAATAATTTTCCCGCCCACATTGATTGTATGTCAATAGAAAACCTGTTGGCCACCCATGGGAATAATTAACTGGGCGACAGTTTTGACAACAATGTGCCAGTTCAGCCGACATTGCCGAACAATATTGACCGTATGTCAGTATGCGATTTAAGGACGTTTGCAAAAACAAGTTTCCGTCGGTCCTAAAATGTGGCCATTCATCTTCAGACGTTCATACTGGTGTCATTGTTATCGTTGAAATCGTTCCGATTAGATAGCACAGTATCTCTAGACAGAAAAAATCACGTTGTCTTTAGTGCAAAACTGTGGAGTATTTGCTTTTCCTTTGTTGGTCTGTTGGCTTTTCGTCGCATTTTGAAAAATCCATTAAGAAGAAATGCCTTCTTTGTTGACGAAATCAAAATATTATACGAAGCAAGATCGAATTTTCATCCATCTCTAGTTCGTTTTATGCTAAAATACAATTAACTTTGACATTTTTGGACATAATTCCACATTTCCGTAAAATACCTGCGCCTGAGATTGTATAAACCAAAGGTTTTATTAATAACAGGTTATGCCACTTATATGTAAGTGTCAGGTGTCTTGGTGGACTGAGTGAGTGGATCTATGACAACTAATCTTATGTGGGTTCAGTGTTCGTTCTTAATGACTTGCTTCATGTCAATTCTTCAGAGATTTTATTTAATCCGTGCCAAATGTATGGCGAAATAGAACAAATTATGTGAGCCAGTAATGTGCACTGTGTTAAAGGTTTCTGTGCATCATCCGTGTATACACTCATTTATACGCACTTAATATTCCCTAATTCCTGAGGGCGTATTTCATCCTACAGAAGCATTGAAAGTTAGGCTGTGAATTTGTTGCTTTATTTATGGTACTACTCAGCATTTTTAAGTAGGTAAAGAACTATTGGTTCAAAGGGGGCTATATCTCGTAGATGATCGCCAAAGGAATATCAGGCTAACATCAATGGTATCCCTAGTTCCTGGTAAGAATCTATAGTACTCGTGATGTTACGGTAATTCGTCTGCCCTTAGCTTAGTATACTTTATTGTAATCTAGGTATCGGATTGTGTTTTGTCATCCTCAGTCGAACAATCCAGTATTTTGGTGACTTCGGTTCCCAGAATAAACGTGTTTCCACTGGTTTGCGACGTAAATCCGGCGTCATGCTCAGTCGACTCCGCTAAACCTTTTGAATCGATCCATAACTATATTTTGGTCATCAAACTGAGATATACGAACAGCGACAGTTTTCAGTCAGATTTCAACAGTTGGTTCTTTATCACTGTTGAATACATCAATGAAATATTGTATTGTGATGTAAGTACCAATATTTGCATGACTGCGATGGTCACCGTGGGAGTTATTATGAGAAAACTAATTGATACAACGTCTTGCCTATGACGCTGGATTCCGTACAGTAGTGGTCTCGTCGGTTCCTTCAGAAACAGTATCCCTCCCTACTTCCATTTTCTAAGGAACATTCGTGCAGAAGAGAAGAATATGGGTAGGGATTAAGAATAACAGTCGTTTTCCAACGGCAACTTCATCTTTTTGTGTGTATATTGAGTTCTGGTTTATGCTTAGAGTGTCTGGTCAAGTTTTTGTATTGTCTTCAGCAAGAACGAGTCCAGCATGAGGAATCATTTTGGTTATACCTTTTGAGTGTGCATTGATTGGCGAGCCACTGCGAATAGTTTGCAGCAGTGAATTCAAAATAGATTTCTTCAGAATACAAAAATAAAATTTCATTCTCTACTGGAAAGTATTTTTCATATAATAGGCATACGTGTTACATGTCCATAACCACGACCACTCAATAAATTCTTTAGAGTCAAGCACAGGTAATTCCATAAATGCAAAGCAGATAACTCTTTTGTCAAATCTGACATTTTTGTTCAATTGTTTAACAACTAAACCTCCTCTTACCCTCATTCCGTTCACTTAGGCTATTTACCACTTATGTTCTTCTGCGTTGGTGGTTATGTTGCCTTCCTGGTAAGCAGTAAATGAGTCAGGTAACGCATGCCTGGTTTGACCAGTAACAGAAAAACAGATTGATTCTATCATTTCCCCTTCGAAATGATCGGATGGGCTGAACACTATTCATACAAGGTTGTGCTTGGGCGTTTAGAGTTTACTATTCGATCATGCCCACTGTGAGGTTGGCGTTGCGGTGAACACGCTAGTCTTATAAGCACGAGGGTCAGAGTGCGAACTCCGATCCAGACAAGGATATGCATTACTGATAAGCTCTAATGAGAGCGAAGCTCGAAATGGGCTGGCCAAAAGACTTCCCTGAATGCGAAGGCTGGTACCAAGTGTGGGTGGTGTTCAATTTTTGAAGCAACACAAGACTCAGGTTCTGCTTTTGTTATTGCACTTCATCGACCGACCAAGCAAGTTGATAAGTGCGTATTTTCGCCTACGACTGATTTATCATATCGATAGGTTCAGTCATGTTGACTTGTGAGTAACTCTGAAAAATAAAACTGTCATCTGACTAGTTCAGTTATGGCTGTAATTTCAACTTGATGAGGAAATTTATTCATATTCTTACTGAGTGGAGAAAGCAAGATGGTTACTGTGTCCCCTCTAGAGGTAATCGAGCAACCCGAGAAACATTTACAAATAATCGTGGTCTTGTCTGCAGGTATGATAATACGGTAATGTCTAATGTAAAGTCGTTTCTGCAGTAGTCGACACAGTTGTCTCATGAAGATGCGAACCGCAAATCAGCCTTCCATCGTGTCAAGATAACCATTATTAAAGTGACTTGACAATAGTTAGCTGTAATTGAGAATGGAAAAGTTTTAAATGCCAAAAACATTTTTCCCTTCTCAACCACTTTGGTTATTCGAATCTGCTCAACTGATGGGACGTTTGCCGCATTTGGGCATGTTGGTTTCGTCGCTGGTTCAAATTCAGTCGAAGTCCAGATTTTTCGCAATGGGCTCTCTTTTGAATTATCAAATCTGCCAAACTACTTATCAATAGTATAAAGCTAGTTATAAAGTCAGTGATTTACCTACAGTCAAATGTTCTCATGCCACTTGCAATTACATTTTTGGGATCGATTCAATTCTAACCGATCTGCCTTACTTACAAACACCTGATAGCACAAGCGTATTACTCAGGTTTTATAACTGTTTGACGATGTCTTGATCAAGTGGAGGGATACGCGCCCCCAAATCAAACGTGGCTGATACTGGCAATCAGGGCGTGTACGGCAATCATGTAATACGCATCTTAGAAGCCAAAACCCTGCAAACAGTTTTACATAAATCTTTTTGTCTAGTTATCCGCTTGTACAGTTAACTTTATCAAATGAGGAACTGAAGTAAGGGAGTTTTCCACAAAACACCTTGAGCCTTGCGACAAAAACACCCTTTGATATACGAAAGTTGGGAGCTTTATCCGTTTTTGTTACTTGACTATCTTGGTAAATAATCTCTCGATAGTAACCAACCAAGTTCAACAATAGCTCATTTAAATAAACCAACGCTCTCAAGTAATTGCAGTTGTCGCATTTCTGTAGATTTTTCAGCAGGCAACTCTGGGGAAAAAATACATATCCAAGTTTTACTCTCTACAGAGCCTGTCGGTAGTGCTTATTTTTACAAAGCCGGGACTAGGACTCCGGATACGCTCTACTGACCTCACACTAGACAAGACTGAACTAACACATACAACCCCTCAGCAACTTTAGCGTGTGAGTACCGCTCAGATTGCTCGACAGCTTCAAAAGGACCTAAAGGAACTTCTTTATCAATTTCAATCAACAAACCGACGACTAGAATTTCTCTCCAGTTCAGAATCATTACTGGTTCGACGGTCAATATATTTATCTGGCGTGAGCTAGGACAGAAGTACAATCTTAGCTGTGGCAAGAGTATTTAATACAGACAACACCTAACTGCAGCGAAACTCAAGTACAGTGTCTCTGTTCGAATGACATTAGCCAAAAGTATGAGACTACTTCAGCGTGGACCACTTGTGAGTGATTCTCAACTTGCCGAAGTCCAAATCTCCCAATACTCACCAGTATTAGCTTTCTTGATGTGAAACTTGGTGTAGACTGATAGGCTTTGGATGTAACAGTGTCGGTATTTTTATGGGACAGTCGGCAAAACTGAGGCCACAATTTACTCCCCCTAGGTCAGTTGTTACCCGTGCCTGTTGTTCATTTTGGTCTAAATGCAAAGGCAGTTATCAACCTTATCGATTGAAAAGTAATCAGAGAACTATGTTTGTTCTCTTTTCTAAAAGGCAGATAGACAACAGTGAGTAAAAGATAATATAACCGCAACGTGCTTTATGTCAGAGACTGTTCTCGTTTCGTTTTGAACTGATTCCGATGACATTAAACATGTACCTACGTAGATAAACGTATGTTGTATACTAGGTAGTTTGGCAGATTTGTTATGTTAGAAAGGAATAAATCACAAAAAGTCTCAACTTTGGCTAAGTCTGAACTAGCGATAAGACCAGCATGACCAGCTACAGCAATTGCTCTACCAGCTTGTCCCCAAGGCCGTGCTGGAAGCTCAGAAATTTCAGAGTTGAACTCACTTTTCTACTCTATCTATTGTGTCGCATGGAATCCGTCGGCTGATTAAAGAGGTTAGATGTGCGATCTGGATTTATCAACCAGTTCACGTTAGAACCAATCAACGTCACTTATGAGCACTGAAATCGTATTACTGAGTTACTCAGTCTACTTGTGAATGTTCTGAGCTTCCGGCGTGACTTCGTAGATAAATCGGTTAAGTGAATGATTTATCTGGATATGCTGTTTCCGTGGCCGGTTCAAACACAGCTGAGGTTCACGTTTTTCACAACAGGGTCTTTTCTAAGATATTATGTTGTCCAGATTCAGTTTCCTTTCATAAACACGGATACAATCTGAAGTTAATATTACTGCATCACCTGGTTTACGGCGTAAGTTTTCGGGAAACTATCCTCTACCTGGGGAAAGCACACGTAAAGAGGAATCACACTATTTGAATCTGCCATCTGACCAAACGGAGGTTAACAAAGCCGATACGGTTATTTTATGGGGTGAAAAGAACCTCTTGATTTCACGAGTTACTACAGCTTGCCATACTGTTTAAGTTAGCTTTGTCTCAGCCAGTCGTTACGACCACTGTTCTTGGATAATAACGTCATGTTGTCTTCGTTGCATCATAAACTTCTTGTAATTGTGAACGTCATGTTTATGACTAGCAGTACACCAATAGTTTATTCTGTGTCTTAACTGTTACTTCGGTGTAACAAGGGGAAAATCGACAGGTCAAAGGCACATAAAACTGAGCGATGTTACGTAATTCATAAAACAGTTACGAACTATAAAATCGCGCAACCCTTCACGAAAGTGACCACCAATTTTACCGGTAGGGAGCTTTCTAGCAGGTTCCGCAGCTTGGCCCATACTTGGTCCATACTTTGCAAAAAGCCTGACCAAATAACATCAACTTCACCGAACTTAATCGCCATTTCTTGTAATGTCTACGGTAATGGGCGTCGTTTCGTTCGAATGAGAATACGATTTACCATTGTATCCACGGTTCATATAATTAAAATCCCCATAAAAATCATGTCAAACAACGTCTTCTCGTCGAACGGAAATGTTTTCAATAAATTTTGATCGTATGGTGCTGTAATTATATCTCAAATGAAGTAACAATAAAGGAAGTTACTGGTCAAAAATAATACGAGGGTGAGGCAATTTGGTAAAACACAAACACTCGTTCGTTTCTGTTATGCTCATAAGCGAGGTGGGTTTTAGGAAGTCAGCGTTAATTGGGAGGAGTTTGGGGAGTGGGTGGGATCAACTTGTCACGTGGGCTAGGTGTACGTGTTCTGTCACGGCGATCTTAATGTGTGAACGATCTGTTTTTGAACACACAAATCCAGGATCTGATTACGTCGAAAATCGCCGAATCAACGTCAATCTACCTGTGGTTGAACTGAATGAGCTAGTAATGTTCTCTATCAAAAAAATTCAGTTTCACTTCAATTGTGAGCTATATCGCCAGATTGATGGTGTAACTGTGGGCTCACCGTTAGACACGACATTGGCTGAAATCTTCTTGAGCAAGTTTGAGAGTAACTGGTTAGATGAAACTGTGAGGACAACCAGTTATTATCGACTACAGGTGGAGGACCTTTGTTAAACGAGCAAAACGGATGATTTGCAGAAGCTTTTGAATGCTTTCAGCAAGGCTCACAAGAACATCATGTTTGCTTTGAAACTAGAAACTTATGACCGAGTGTCATTTTTGGAGGTAGTACCAACATGCAAACTAGATGGGTCGTTAGAGCGAAGTTTATATAAAAAGAAAACTTGGAGTGGACAATATCTGCACTTCCAAACTGTTTGCCGATTAGCCTCAAACGAGGCTGCTTAGCTAATAGAACAAACTTAATCTGTACGGAAGATACGATAGCATTGGAGCTAAGCATGTTACAGGACATTCTTTCTAGTGAGGTCTTTTCTCAGAACTTCGTTATCAGAAGAATGCAGCAGAGACTAACGCAATCTCCAGTAAACACAATTGATAAGATAAAAATCTATATAATTTTGCCATTCAGAAGGGACAAAGCAGCGGAGTGCACTATCGAGTGGGTTGGAACCCACCTCGCGCATTTTTTGTTTCTTCTTTGGATTGCTGCCGTTGTTCCGGGACTAGGCTAGAGCTTATCTCATTTCCAAAGATTACTGGAAATGTACGGTTCGGTTTCAAACCCTATTGCATTCTTTTAGTTCGATGTGTGCTGGGACTGTAATTTTGACTGCTTTTCAAGAAAAGCGCTGCGAATTGTTAGTGGACGAGAGTCAAGCGCATACCCACTTGTCCACTACATGATAACGCGCCAACTGACTGATGTGATCGACAGTATCTACTCTGTTGCAAGTCCTGCCTTAACGTTCCACTCAAAACTGAAGTAGACACTTAATCTGAAAGCTAATGTTTCTGACAGTGCTACATCATGTTTGATCTATTCACTTAACTGTTCCTGTGGTACAACATGTATTGGTCACACCACTAGGCGTTTATCCGAAACAATTCGGGCGTGGCTTTGTTCCGGAATTACAAGGAACATTAACTCATCCACTGTGGCCCACCTGGTTGACTGTGGTTTACACACCGACGGAGACAGAGCGCTCCGCATCATCTACCGTGTTCCGGCCACCGTGTCAGGAAAGATCAATTGACGCATCTCCTCTGTAACCGAGGCGGTAGAAATCCGACTATGTCACTCGAATGTGTGTGTTCAAAAACAGATCGTTCACACATTAAGATCACCGTGACAGAACACGTACGCCTAACCCATGCATCAAGTTGATCCCACCCACTCCCCAAACTCCTCCCAATTAACGCTGACTTCCTAAAACTCACTTCGCTTATGAGGATAACAAAAATGAAGTCGTGTTTGTGTTTTACTCAATTGCCTCACCCTCGTATTACTTTCGACCAGCAACTTCCTCTATTGTTGCTCCATTTCACATATAATTACAGCAGCTTAAGATGAGAATTTATCGAAAACACTTCCGTTCGCTGGAAAAAAAAACAATTGTACCCTTGATTATCTGCAGGTGGTTGTCCTTCTCTGTCACACTGTAAACAGGCACCTGACTTTGAAGTGATTGATAACAGTTCCAGTGAATACAAACTCTCAACAAGTTCCGGACTGTTTCAAGTTTCACCAGACGGAGTTTTGCTTGAACGCTGATCATACTGTGTAGTTCTTTTCCTACGCTTATCTGTCAAATGTTATAATTATAATAAGTTGCTTACTTTTGTCTGTACATAAAACAGAATTTCCTAAAGTCAGTGCCTAATGCTTGTACTCGAACAAGCCTTATTCGTTTTGTGCATTTAACTAACCGCACTGTTAACCACATGGGATAATGCTATCAGTTTATGGTTTCCTCGACGTAACTGTTATACAATCAGCTTGCGTTTTAAGGCTGCAACCACCGCCAAAGTACTGAGCGTTTAATTGGGAGCTTCCCGTCATTTTGAAAGTTTCATCATCAATTCAACCTTGCCGAGGTGTTTAGGCATTTTTGAACTGTTCCTGAATTGGCGGTCTTGCCAAAAATGACGTTAATGAAGTGGTGTAAACATCGCTTTTCTTAAATGTTCGCGCCCATAAAGAAGAAGTTGTCTTTCTTTATCGTTCTGACTTTTCAGCAACTTTCACCATATGGAGTCTTGTTCAGACCATCAGTGGAACTTGTGCAGCCTATAAGTGTTGAAACTGCTTACAGGCAGAATCGTATATCTGGCTGCTGCTGGTTAATGGGTATTTACTCTCGTATTGAGAAGGCAGTTTAGTAACTACAGCTGCAACTCAACGACTGGCTTGTTGATGTAATCTGTCTACCTTGTCCACAATAAAATCCATTAGGTTTATTTAGTTCCACTTTCAAGACTTAAACGGTTCGAGGTGTGATACCAGGATTAAAAAAGGTGCATATTGGTAAAAGCGCCAGTATTATGTTGAAAAAAAATATCAATTCGGATCTTTATACGTGTGAACCGACGGAATGATTATATTAACCAATCCCAACAGAATACTGGTGTGTGCTACGGAGCTAAGCAAACATGACTGAGCTTTCACTTCTGAAACATAAAATGTTTCAAATCTAGCAAGTTTGGTCATACTCTGATTGTGTGCTGTAGCTCACTCTCTTGACTTGATGAGAACAAAAAAGTACATATACCGTCAAGTGAATTCACTTTTCTATCGTGATCCTATTCTTCTTTCTTCACATCAACCCTACTAATAGTATGTAATGTAGTGTCGTAGTATCCCAACACAAATCCATTGTAGGTGTAAGAAACATGGAATCGCTCCTCTCGTTTCATTTTATATTATCTCTTCCTCTAGGACGAAGTTTTCTCTGCTATTATATCTCTTAAGAAAGTGACGAAGTATTTCAATTCTATAGTTGTTTTTTATAGTCACAATTTGATGGATGAATCTAACATTTTTACACCTTTTTGATTTGTTTCACCCAACTGTAAGCCTTCTACCCTTAAGCTGAAATTAATAAAACTTCTAAACATCACTATAGCTTTAACCGTTAATTCAGAATACACCACAATACGCAGTCCCATTCTTTGCTGGCACAAGGTCTCTGGTGATATACAGTTACAAGCGATTACTTTCGAGTGACCGGGATCACATGACTGCCTGAAATAAGAAGGCGCCGCTTCGGTCCAGCGTAACCATTAATCACGTGTTTGGATAGTCCTATTGATCAACAAATAAAGATGCCTGCAGCATGGGCTATGCTGATTAGAACTCTTACACGAAGGGTTTAAAACAAAACTGATATGCAGTGACTACCAAGTCATATCTAGTGCTTATGAGGACTTACATGTTGTACTGAAGAACCAAAACACATCCTTCACTGGTTTACAGGTTTCTAATAACTTGCAAAGATTATCATCATAGGCGCTTAGTTCCAACTTTCTCTTGATTTTTGCACAGCAGTTTGATTATCACGGATATGCTAGATAGGTTAGTTTAGTATGTTTCTTTTACATCCATGCTCGAGCGAATCACACTATCCTCTTAAACTTACTGTGTACCATTAACACTAATCTAGGAGGTACTTCCGTTTATCAAGATGATCCTGTTAACTGTTCCACAAATCAAGTTTGTGGTGATTGATTGAGTGTTGTGGCTGAACGACGTTGTATAATGTGGCTATGAATCATTAAAGATTTATAGTTATAATACCAAAGTTTAGTATGTTGGATATTATACCGAAGAAATTAATTTCAATCCCACGCGGAGAGTCGTACATCCTTATTCAGTGTTTGCACTCTATCATTTCCTCATTGATAATTCCCATCGGTGCGTTGTGTTTATTGTTAATACAGCTTGGCTTCACACTTTACACATAACGCGGAACTGTTCTTCGCTCATGCAACTCGTATTTCCTTGTGTGTACAAACAAACTTGAATTGACGCCACGTTCGTTACTGACATTTCTGCGAGCAGACACTGCGATTTGTCTGTTTTTGTCAAAGTTTCGGTCAGCTGTAATCGCAGACGTACGCCTAGTTTTTGATAAAAAATTCGAGCAGCTCAGTAAGTGCTAACTCAGCGAACCGAAACACTTGACGTATTTGCAAAACAAAAACCACCAATTTCACATTATAATAAATTCTGAACAAAGTAAGCGACAATAACGACATCGTAGGTAGAAAGCACATGTCCCTAATTGACTGCTCATTCCTCGAAGTTCTTTCTTGTATTTAGTTGGACATTACCTTCGATAACGTGATAATTGCATTCGAATGCTCACTGGTAGTTTAGATTAGCTTCTCTTCTCCATCATCCTCGTCGATCGTAAGTTTTGCTGCTATCGTATAAGGGACGTTCACGTCCTGTCCGTTTTCTCATCAGGTGTCATGTCAGTGTTGATGGTATCTTTCTAACGTGGGGCGCTTATTCTTTTGTTTCAGGAATGGTCCTGTTTCATCACTGAATTCCGTGAATATGATATTTATGCTTCATGCCGCTGACTAGATATATTGACTTGAAGTTTAACCATGTCACGGGGTTTCCTTCACTTCACAGAAGACTTCCTAGATCGTGGTCTTGTTGTAAGTAGACTTCACTTGTCTTTTTACTTTACCTCTTAACTAGGCTCAACCACAGTACCTCGATTAGATATCATGCGAATTGGACGTTCCTGAGATAATTCCGATGTGACCGTTACTTTATGGTTATCCAACCTCTACTTCTCAGCTGACTCGGGTGCCGTAGTTCGTAGGTCTGTGTGCAATCTAGTCTCTTGGTCAACTAATGGCCGCACTGTTAAGTAACACCTGTCTTTCACTCTGACTTACTTCAACGAAAGTTTTCACTACGTCTTGAGGAAATGAACCTGGGCTGAAGAAAGTAATGACTGCTTCTCCTTTTAACCCCATCCTTCATAGCTCAACCATTTCTAGACTGAACAATTGTTTCATGACGTTGTGCAAATTGTCTTGATTCCTGGTAGCTCCAAACAGTTCTGGAACTCTTTACCTACAAAGAGAATGCATTAATTGTCATGTAAAGCGTCCCGCCAAAACGACAGTGTCCAGAATGGCATAAGTGACTGATAGGCGCAAGATCCCCGTGATCATTGTCCTCACTCCATCAGCTTCGCTAACGGAGATAGAGTGAGTGGGGTATAAAACCATTAAATAGTTTATTTTCATGTGGTGACTGTTGACACCCCAATACTTTGTTGGTCACATCGTCCTTAACTCCCTCTAGGTTGGCTTCATAAGTTCGGTTGCATCTCAAGGAAACCAACTAATAACACCCCAACAAAACTGTCTCTCTTAGTCCCGCTGCACGCTGCATGCTTATTCTGTCTCGTAAATAGTATAACGTAGCTGCAGTAAAGTTCAACATAAAATTTAACCTGCCTGTTCTAAATGCTACCATATCTGGACGTTCTTGAATTTCTGGAGGTTGTCTTTCTGACAGACATCGCCCACCTACTTCCCGGTTAGTCGTACTTTACTTTCACGTTGATTTTAGCCTACTCAGACCAACAACTCGTTCAGAACTGTTAACTCCATCGGCCGCATTAAGGAAGGCATCCATATGAAGGGTAAATCAGCAACGTAGGACCGATTTTCGATACATGATGGTTTGTGATTTCGTGCACCTACATCCACATAACTCAACAAGCAAGCTTCCTTCGGTACTTTTAACCACGTTCATCCAATCCGAAAAGTTGTGTTCACTTTTCACGTAAAATCTTCCACCTAAAAACATGGCTTTCATTTTCCTACGGTCTGAGCAACCGTCGAAAGCTTCTTTATGCCATTCAGCCGGATTCAAAATCTGACTAGCACATTGTGGGACGCCATTTTGTAGTTTCAGTGGAGTGTCCATCTGCAAAGCACCTGCGTTTGTTGCATCCGCAAACCTATGTTCAGCAGGCAACAAGTTCGTATTCAGTTGTCGTTTCTGACTCTTACGGAAGCTTGATTGACCTTTTCCGATCGTTGAATAGGACGGTTATTTTACGGTTGTTAAGATAACCAGCTATTCAAGTCATTATATATTTGTATGAAACTACTGTAGATATCAATGCAACCTAATAAGCGTCTTTGCATCCCACCTAAAGGCGGCAATGAAGCTGATCCAATCGTCATCAGGTTCTCTGGCAGCAGTCTGACCTCTATGTTAACTACCCTGTGACGAAGTAGCAGCAATCTTTGTTCCGCCAACATTAAGCCATGGGCCATTGATTTGTTGTTTCGCAACACCATTAAACTACCCACTGTATGCGCTATAGATGATAATACCATCTTCGTAGACAGTAGTAGCGGATATTCCGAGCAGAATTCTGAGCATCGGTTGTCCGAGTTTTAAAGAGGCACTCGACAGCTCAAACGGTAAACATCGGAAACAGTGTTGCGCTTCCCCAATGGTTAAAGCCGTTGTGCTTCTCTCTGGTTAGTTTATTAACTCATACTGATATTTCAAATTGAACATC
Organism: Paragonimus heterotremus; assembly: GCA_013368495.1. Lineage (NCBI taxonomy): Eukaryota > Metazoa > Platyhelminthes > Trematoda > Plagiorchiida > Troglotrematidae > Paragonimus > Paragonimus heterotremus. The sequence goes on from LUCH01000800.1 coordinate 148,495, forward strand.
ACTCACAATTGATCGCAGCTGTCACATTCTCATAGACTTTCCAGTCGGCCCCTTTCGAAAAGAAGCGCTAGACTCGAGTTTCGCTCTCATTAGAGCTCGTCAGTAGTGCAGTGGCGATAATATGCACTACTGACGAGCTCTAATGAGAGCGAAACTCGAGTCTAGTGCTTCTTTTCGAAAGGGGCCGACTGGAAAGTCTATGAGAATGTGACAGCTGCGATCAGTTGTGAGTGATGTTCAATTTGAAATTAACCAAATCCCCGACTACTCATCAGTAATCATACTGATATCCTGACCGAATATCCTGGACAGTGTGTATCACCACAGTTTACCAAGTACATCCCATACATCTAGCTTAGCTACTGTTTTTACAGCCGTTATTTCACCGAATCTTCTGGATAAAACAAAAAAGCTAAGGTTCCATCAGAATTTTTCGCCGGAAACACCTAGGAGTTGAACAGCTCACCGGAATCTGCATGATGTTTTTTTCAATCTCCTGCTGCAGGTACACCGTACTTTCGACTGAAGTAGTGTAATTCGCTTTGACTCAAGAGATATTCTATATTCACCAAGGGCCGTTGCTGTCTCCGTCGTTTACCAGCTGAGAGTCGCAGTTCGGGATTGATTTAGTTAGGATGGTTTTAACTTCTCAAGTTGTGATTCGCGCTTTATCATTACTGGATTCAATGTTTGCTTTGATACATTTATTCTTAATTCAAGCCAGTCATGGTTTCATCACGGCCAGGAAACTGTTCTCCCAGTGTTCCTCTTGAAATTCTACTTGAATACTGCCTATCTTTCTCAGTAGATATGTTCTTGGCTAGTGTCCAGACTCACCACATGTGTAGAATACGTTACTACGATCTTATCCCATCTTCATCAGTTCCACCGTCGACACTTCTAGAGAAAACGTGTTCTCTGTGACTCAAATTGTATGGATCTCCCCGGCTTCGTTCGGTTGGACTTCGCTGATATTCTTGAAGTTTTCAACAGAATCTGACTGTCTACCTCAGCCAGAGATATTGAAAATATTATCCTTGAGTTGTTCTGGATGGCTGGTGACATCCATTCAGTAAATTTGTCTATAAACATACGCTGTTCCAAATACCTGCCCAACTCCGATAGTGTCCTTGACGTGCCGTAAACTAGTGTTATCTCTTCGGCTGATCTATAGGTCTTCAAACCACCACATAAACTTCTGAAGTTCAGCGGGGCCGATTAAACCAGCTACCAATGTTTCCCTGTTAGCGACCCATTCGGGCTGTGTACATCCTAGTTAAGATCTCTTCAGAATAGCTTTAACCCTTTTCTTGCAGAGCCCTCTAATGGTCACCAGATTCAACTATTCCGGTCAAAGACTTGAAGCTCTGAATGTTCCTATGACTGAACGAATTCGGTCAAGGTATCTTCATTCCCAGTCATGGTTGCGGCATCAGCCATCATGAGATAAAAATGCGAGTGGTGCAGCTTATGTTTAATCAGTGAACTGAGACGGTTGACGACAACACAAAAGGCAGAAACGTTAATTTACGTACGGTGGTGGCCTCAAAGCGAAATATGCTAGTGGCAGCCTAAATGATAGCTTTAGTGTTTCCATGACCAAATCCACCTGACTTCTCACGAGTAGTGCAGCCCGAGAGTTTACTTCCACCAAAGTGGAACCGTTGCTTGTTCTTGTCTTGCAGTTCGTTTATGCGAACAAGTATATATGATGTAAAATCACATCGCTGAAGTTTCTGACGACACATGTTTTGCAGTGTCTGCTTTTATCTGAGATCGTGTCGACGGTTATCATTAATGTGTCCCTTGCCCGGAAGGTTGCTGCTGTAGAATAAAACGACCAGCCTGGTAGGTGTATTTATCAGTGCCCTAATCCACCAGCGGATGGTGACACCCAACATCAGGAGAAAACATCGGTTATTCGCTCGACTGCAATTTGTCTTCAGAAATAGTTGTTTGGTGCAGGTTCAGCTGTCACTTCTGTTCATGGTTTATGTCATATCATCAGCCACGATGATCCAAGAGTGGAATATGACGTTGTTGGCACAACAAACTTCGTGATACTATGTGTTGTTAATCAAAACGTATGCAACATGTCGAATACCTTCAGCTCTTTATTTTAATCGCAGAACCAAGTAAGCGAGTCACTCTAATCTTTTCATCAGTACACGGGAATATTTCGGTAAAATGACTTCCTTGTTGTCTAGCAGAATGTAGTTCTTTGGCAAAACATTGGTTTCAGAAGATAGCACCTAGCCATGGGTGATTTCTGGTTACTTGTGACAGAATGTGTCCCAACGATCGGACAGTCGTTTCATCTAAATTTTGTTCAGGATCTGTGTTCTGTCTACATTCTGGTAATCTCTGAATTTTAAGAGCGAACTGGTTGGTTTGACTGCAGTGTTGATGGTCGGAACTCAGTGCAGTCTTTAACTGTGATACTCAGGATAGTTCTAGCCATGCCCATAAGAATCAGTAGGCTAACAAAAGAAACTAAGTAGCCTATCTTCCACTAGGTAGGACGGTGCGTCTACTTTGACCCCTGTGATCCATTTTTTAACAGTTATACGTTAGTCATTCATTTCTAATCACAATCAACAGATTTACTTTATGGTGTCACTCTCGCTTGTTTCACAATCCATAAAACTCACAAGGCTTTCATTTGGGAAGGTATGACACAGGTCCTGTGAACAGGTAGGGGAAGTTAACCTACTATGTACAACGTAGAACAGTGATTGAAAGAACTGAGTAGTCTGCGTTTGGTTATGACGACAGGCTATTTACCGACGAACTTATACAATAAACTTAGCTTGAAAAGAAACGCGTGCCGTTTGCAGTTCAGAGGACCAACCATCCTCGTGGCAAGCCATTTCATCGTTCACGAGGTATGTTATTTGATACTCCCAGCAAATGTATGCTTCGTCTTCCAGATTTTTACGATGGCTGGACACATAACTGGCACTGAGAAAAAGTGAGTTATAATAGGCTTACTACTGAGAACCTTCCATCAGTTTCGCAAAAATATCCGTCAAAAAACAAAGCGCAAGAAGAACGTGATGAAGTTTGTCTGAAGATATCGGCACAAAAATGCAAATCATAGAGAACGCAGTTGACGTGATATCTCTGACAAACGTTTAAACCATGACGACCAGTACTAACTGAAATTCAACTCTCACTGTTTACTCTGTGAATTCAATTAAACGCATAGAAACTCCAGACTCTTGCGGTTTTGTCGAGGTAATTGTGTTCTGATCCATTCCCATGTTGAGGACTATCGGGAACTGTGTTTTATAATATGCGGCCTCACCAGTAAGCAGTAAATCACTAATCGGATGTTTGAAAACTGACGGACAGGTCTGAACTCCAAGAAGACATGGATTCGGAAACAAATGTTGAAAATGTGCATAAACACTGTTCGCAACATGTCATTAAAGAGACTGTGTTGCACCATTACCACCTAGGTGGATGCATTTCAATTGTGCAAGATGGTTTTTAAGTTTGTGGTTCAGTAATCTTGTACACACTGTAATGGATGTTTGACAATAAACAGCCTCCCTCACCAAGTGTATTTTGCTGTCCCAACAGTGGTTTTTAACTGGTACCGTTTCGTTATTGGTGGTATGATTGTCGTGTGAATCCGGCACTTATTTTTTTTTAGTGTGGCAGATCTGAGCCAAAATCAATTGCCATATAGATTATGCCTTTATTCTACTTACAGAGCACGAATAATGCGCGCATTTTTTGGATTTACTCTAGAAGGCCAAAATGACTCTGACGGACTAAACAAACAAATGCCGTCAACTTATTTATCAACACGCCATATCACTTATCATCTTGATTACGAGCGTTGTTTAGGTAACATTCCATTCTTGATTAAACCGTTCAGAAGAAGGAAGCTTTAAATGGATCGTGTTCGGTTGCTAAAGACGAGTTAGCAGCTTTTTAGAGTAATCAAGTTCTGCGGCTACAATTCTTCCTTTGAATGGTACGCAAATTTGTGGACACCATTGTTTGATTCAAAAAGTTGACTTCCCTCATGCAGGTATCGAATATCAATCTGGTTTTGACTGCGACGAAGCAAACAACCCATCACACTCTAGTCATACTGTGAGTATTGTGGTCCGCTGCTGGATGGTCATCGAAAATATCTATAGCCTTCTGTTTCATGAAGCTGACATCCATTTAACCGGTTTATTCCGTGTGAACAAAGGCAGACTGCTGCAACCGACCACGTCGAAATTATAATTGAGAGACTGCCAGAATCTATTCCCAAATGTCAGTTGCTTGCAGTTCATCTCATCTTTATTGCGGACAATTTATATAGTAAAATATTGTTTACGTTCAACTGTTAAAAAATTGGCTGTTTCTCAATCCAAATTCAGTTAGATTAACGGGAATAATTTTTCAACAATCTAAAGCCGGATTCATGACTACCACTCGATTACGACAAACTCTGCACGAGTTCCCTGTTATTCCAGCATTCTTTGGAGAGAAGTCAAGTTGAGCTTTCTGGGTTCGCAAGTGATCTGTCACTGATAAGCAATGATGACAGTGATGTGATTGAATAAGGCGGCAGTTGAAATATTTTAACGATTTTTTAATCAAATCCCTGCCTGTTTTGGACCGACACAGTATTATCACAGTATTATCCATGTTTTGACACACTTAGTAAGCATATTAGAACAACGATTCAAGCCAGTGAGCTTGGTTATACAATTCTAGGTTCATGTTGTCTCAAATACTGAAGGCAGAAATTAAGTAGTAAGCAGTAAGCGACCCCAGAGAGAAAGGAAGAGTAACGCGAAAGTTGCAAACAACGCAACGAATTATGTGGAACCTTCAGACAAAAAGCCAGCCTTTCATGACCGGTAGTTAGGAGGATGACAGCTTGTACTTTCGTATGCATGATTCTAATACAATCTTTTCAAATAACTCAGATGAATGACAGATGCGTATACGTTGTGTGCCAAAATATGTCCCCTCATTGAAACACAACATTCACCCGTTGCTGTCGTTGCTAACTCGTCCCGGTTAGACACCTGTTTCTGTAACTTCGTTGCGTTTGTCCGCCTACTGGTGTCTATTTTTCCGTGTTTCCATGTGCAGTTGGAAATATCCACAACGTAAGGCACACTATATACCCTAAAGTAACTCACGGTGAATGTATGAAATCAAGGTTCCTATACACAACTTATTGACTAAAAAGTGATAGGCCATGACAACTGACTGTTTTGCGAAGATTAATCGTGGCATGTGACTGCTGATGTTCTGTGACCTTCAGTAAATAAATCATTATGCATAGTGCATAATCATGAAACGATGCACATATTACTTAAAGATGGAAGACAGAGAGGCAGAACGGTAATCACCAGAAAAAACAGACCTAGTAACTAATCACAGCACGTCCTGAAATCAAATACAACACATTGTAAGTCGCACTTCCGAAAAAACCACGCTATACTAACTACTTTGTCCCATCACTGTTGTACATGTATATGTGCATGTGTACTGGCCCTGACACTAATCAACTGGCCTACTGACTAATCAGTATTAAGCACGTGTATTTGTTTGTGTAATCATCCTTAAAGGTTTCTACTAGATCGGCATAGTGAACACGCCTAGGCGCTGTCTTGATCCGGAATGTTATACTGACTTCAGTCCTTCCAGATTAAACCACGTCATATAAATCAAAGGGGAGCAGTCACTAAAAGCATTTACGCCCATATGCACGTTGCACTACTCACTGGTTGGAGCTGCTTAGGCAGTGAGCCATGTAACTATGGTCATACGACAAAAACATATGGTTCTAACACTGCTCTCTTCCGCGTACGGTAAGAGGGGGTTAGAGAAGGTAACCTCGAATAAGAAAGCGCACCGACCACCCGGCAGTTGGCCATGACCGCCAGCGTATTATGCTGTTTGGCTGAAAAACTCGTAAGTCAAAAGTTTGATGTAGCTTACAATGCATCTATTGAAAGACCAAGTACCCGGGAAAAATCGTCAGTGTTTTGTTTGCTGTGCCTCCAGTCTGGTTCAGCCCTTCATTGTCAAGTAATCCTGCTTTCAGCGTCATTGCCTTCGGGTAAGTTCTGTCAAGAAAACCCCAAATCAGCACTGATCACAGGGTGATTGTGATGAAGTTATTTATTCACCTTTCCCAGCCTGCATATTATAAATCATCCGAACAGCGACGAAAACTGAATGTTGGGGGACTGGAGGACTCAAAGAGGAGGACAGTAGTTCAACGTTCTCCCTTGTCCACTACCCCTAACGTCACGTGGCAACACTTCAAAGAACCGACCATGACAACAGACATCAAAACTATCAATATACAGCCCATGAGCTGTATACTGACAGTCCGGATGTTTCTTGCAGGAGACATCCTGACTGGTTTGACAAAAACAGTGCGGTTACCTCGGATTTGATGAAAGAAAGGGATGAAGTGTTTGCTGCTTCCACAACGGACCCGAACAGCAAAGGGAAAGAGCCGCATTCTGAAGTGTCTGCCGTCAACTAGTAGGACGTCTTCATCGGTTTAAGGGTGAGTGGTGGAGACAAGCAAGACAAGTTGATGCATAGCTACTCTGGCTGCAGACAACTCAAGGGGTTCTAGAATTTACTTGGAACGGTCAATGGCCCATTCGTCCAGTCTACTATGGCACTAATTGATGTGGACTTTGGCTCCTTATGCAGTAAACTAGAAGAAATCATGAAAATCTAACGCAGTCATCTTTGTAGTTCATTAAACAGGCCGACTACTGTTGACTGGACGACCATGAATGGCCTGTTAAAACACGATGTCAAGGCTTCACCTTTGTTCTTCCGAGATTTAGCAGAGATTCAGAAGGCTATCGAACAGCTGCGAAACGGAAAGACTGCAGGAGTCGATGGAATGACAGTGAAACTTCTGAAGAATGGAGACCGGCTTTTGGAATGTGCTTTGGTACAGTTGGTCTACTTCACCTGGGAACAGGGGATAGTCCCTCAAGAATTCACAAATGTCTTAATCGTATCTTTGTTTACTGGTAAAGGTAGAATGCAAAGCACCCAAAGTTATCGGAGCACCACTCTGCATAACTGCGCTGGAAGGGTCCTGGAGGATATCTGCTGAAGCAGCTCAACGCGGAAGGTTCTGAGACTAGTATTCCAGAGTAACTGATCGGATTTTACGCGAATCTTAGTAGGATTGACATGGTGTTTGCTGCTCGACGGATCCAGAAGAATTGTTATAAATGCAATCACCCTTCGCGCTTTCTTCATAGTCTTTACTGAGCGTTCGAGTCCAGAAACCGCGAGGCATTATGTATAGTGCTTGATAAGTCTGAATAACCAGATATGTTCGCCACTTTAGTTAGAATGTTGTGTGTGAGTATGAAGATGTGTGGATTGACCCCTGATTATTTCAACACTGTCGTTGACGTTTAGCATGCATATCCTATTTTCAATTCTCCCTAGTTCATATTTTACGACGATGTCAATACGTACTGTGCAGAACATTGAAGATAATGTTGAAGCTGAATACCACACGAATGGCCGCCTGTTGAACAGTCAATGATCTAGCGTCCCAAGTCATTTAAGTAATTCAACGGTACTCATGCTGTTGCTTGTAGATTTGACTGCGATAGTTGGACGTAGTGAAGAGAAATTTTATCATCCGGCCATGGAGTTCTTGAACGTGACATCAAAATCTGGTTCGTATATCATCACGTGTAAGATATTTTATGTCTTTCAACTTTCGCTGGGGGGAGATGGATTCCGTATCAGTGGAGACAATGTGGATAGTTGCACAGGTTTCTGCTACTTGGTGGTACTTTGTCCACGGACTTGTCCGTGCACTGCACGTTGAGAGGTCGTTTGACAAAGGCTGGTACTGTTCTCGGAAGTTTTGAAAAGCTTATCTGGAAAAAAACAATTTATAGATAAGACTAAATTATTCGTCCGCCGCTCATTAATGCTGTCCGCGCTGTTGTCCGGCAATGAAACACGGAGATAACGTCAGCAGAATGCGCGATGTCTGAGTCACAACCAAGATGATTTTTGGGTGTACGGTGGCTGAACGTGGTTCCGAACACTTGAGTACTTTGATGAGCAAACATTTACGGGATGGAAGTCATGCCGGTGTTCATTCGGGTTCTTTGAAATCGGCACATCCGTAAGATATATAACAGACGGATTTCGACGCCGGTTTTGCAAGGGAAGCTAGAAACAAGTTGATGAAATCCTGATGGCCAGAAGTTACGTCAACAGAAAATTATCCAAGTGAGTGTTTTGCGTAGCTATATTGATATTAGGGTGTAGAAGTACCTGGCCGTCTAGAGAAACACCACTGGATGGACGACCATATATATGACCATATATATATATATATATCCATCCGCCACATCCAAGACGAGTTTGGGACAAACAATGGGCACACAATGAGTAGTGAACGATTTATTGTAAGGTTTCGATTGCACATTAGGATCCGTTATCAAACAAACTAATGTGTCGGGATGAAATTGTTTTGCCACTCAACGTGTTCACCTGTCGGTCTGTCCTCACTCGTTTCTCGTTCAAGTGTAGACGAGACTGACGAAGTGACTGTCTATATCTACGTGTTGATCGAACGATTTCCATGGATAAAGCTTCTAGTACAAGCCGTTTCCATTACATTTTTGCTCGCACGACCACTTTCGCATAATTTGTGTTGACCTCGTGATTTGCGTCTGTGCGGTGATGTCCAAATTTTGATCTAAAGTCGGCTTGTCGCGCCGATAATTCATGTTCGTGCACGCGTGTGTGCAGCCGTTTACCTGTCTTTTCCACACAATAGTTTATATGTAAGTATTCGTTCGTATTAATCAGTGACCGCCAACGGTTTTTAAATCGTTAATTCCCTATTTCAAAAAATCGATTCATGGTGGCCCATGATGAATGTTTCGTTCATCGGTTCTATTTCAGATTTTTCTTCTACTCCCTCATCCTCTCCAGAATTTAATGGCATGTGCTCCCACACTGAGCTGCCCCTTCCATAACATTCTGAATACTTTTGTGCAGCCTAGATCACATTACCGTCGCTGAATTCTTGGTTTCGAGAAATAAGGGCTTCACGCTGATGTAGGTCTTCCATGTGGCAACCGATATTACCCGGGTGAGCTTCCACTCACACTTCACTTGGTCAGATTCATTTGGGTTCACAGTGGATACGTAATATTTGAGTTGAAACACAAATGGCGCAGCGCAAACTATTTGTGTATGAGCATGCATCTTTTATGTGGGTTCCTGTTGCAGACTAACCAATACGGATAATGCCAACACTATCATAGGACATTCGAGCTCCATAAATCATGTGGTTACACCACTGTCTTCACGTTGGCCAGCTCTGGTTTATTTTCCTGATTCACTCGTGTGTCTGTTGGCCCAGTTGCGTTTATACCACAGATACTACTACTACTTAATGTCTGTCTGTAAACCCAAGGTCATCAAACCGTTGAGGAGCTACTTTTGCTTCAGGGGAGTGAGCTACCTATGTAGCACCACTGTATGGGCACCCCGAGGGTCCCGTGCTAGCAACATAAGGACAGTAGGATAGGGTATGTTGCCTGTCCATTACGGCACAAAAAACTTTCGTGGGAGCAAGCCCTTGACTCACGAATATCATTTCTCTCTTAGTCTATCTTCCCAATTATTCACAACCCATTTTATGCCATTTTCCTTAAGGTCGAACGTTGTAATAACATCAAAACTTAAAATTTCTACTCTCAGGTCCTCCGTCGCCGTCGGTCTCGCCATGAACACACAGTAGAAAGTAACCGCCGAGAAGTTAGCTATATTATCCACGTGTGAACTCTACGAACAAATAGTTCCGAATTATTCTGTGTGCGTCTTTTCTATGGTATGCTTTCTTGACAGTTACTCCTTCGCATATCGATCTGGACTCACAGAACGTGTTCAGGGGTAATCGGAATAACCACCACAAAATTTCAAATCATTAGTATTCGAGAGGCAAACAAATTACGAAGTTACCTTGGACTGTTGAGGTACGATCGGATCTACGACGATGTTTGCGGTAAGAGTGAGCTAAAAATTAAATGAAATATTCGTGTTGTATCGTCGAGCGATTGCGCATGTATGGAGAAGAGCAGATTGGTGGGCACAAGTTTGTGTTTTGATGCAGTCAATTTAATCAGTTCCGACAACATATGAAATGTGCGGTAAAAGCGTTAATTAGCAAATGTAAAGAAAAATCTACGACTGAACTAGAAGCATGTATTTCTGAAACTAAGGCGGTATTCAGTAATCCATTAATTCACTTATCCGGCAACAGAGAGGCATTTCTTTGAGAGCTGACGGTCGCGTATATAAAGTGACAGTGAGGACTGTGATACTTCACGACTGCTAAACTTGACCGCTAAGAGTAAAAGATATCAACCGTCTTCAGATATTTGATAACCAGTGTCTGAGTGATACCTGTGAGTAGGCAGTGGAGAGAGTAAGAAACTAGTACTTGGTATTGACTGCCAATCAGATTCTTTTGTTCACTCTTCACACTTACACGCACATGGATGGCTAGCCCATGCACTAAGGGTGCCAGTTAATCGCCTGTCATAATGAGTGCTGTTTACCGACACTGCCGCCGATTGGCTTAAGGTTTGATGTAGATAGAGGATGATATGATATGAGAAATGAATACGTTCACCAAAGGGTTGGTGTGGTGATTGTCACTGAACCTATTTCTCATTACCGTTGTTTCATTACATTGCTAACAATAAGTTGTACAACTGCGCTCGAGAGATAAATTACGTGCTTTGCCTAGTTCGGTTGTTATTACTACTGCGTCGAAGCTAGCTCTGGGGTTGAGTTAATTCAGCTATTTTATTTCTGTATTCCTGGAACCATCACAGTTGGCCACTGTAGGTCACGTTCGTCTCCCGAGTTGGGGACCTCATGACTCAAACGGCCGGTGGCTGGGGACTTTAGGTGAGACGATGGCTAATCAGGCTCAGCGACGTGAATGTCGTCAATGTTCAACCAAATTGCCTCCGAGTTAAGTGCACTTAATGACGCGAGATAGTGGAAGCCGTAAGGAGGCCTTCCTGCTGATGACGAATTACTTTCATCTTCAGCTTCATCGTTTGTGATCAACGTGTACGTACCTTGGCGTTAAATTTTTGATTATAGGCGTGGCTATTTTTGATAGTTAGGTCCCCTCCTCTCCATTTATGCTATTTTATTTTCCGCTGCAGATGCCTGCCTTTTTTCCTCATAGCTGTGTGACAATCAAGCATAAGTGAGAAATAATAGTGTACTAATGTCTATGATTAGGCTGATGAGTACCCGTAACTCAGAATCGGTCCTCATATCGTGGTTGTCACTCAACTACATATTTAATGACACTAACAATTCTGAATGAATTAAAATCCCGCTGACCCATTCGTTGTATTATCGTTATTGAGAGGAGTCTAGCTGCTCGTTTGAGTTATGTGCATTTGCGAGTTAGTGTCAGCAAACATTATGCGGTGGGTTTTGAGCTTTGGAAAGTCTGAACGTCTATTAAAGTTCACGGGATTTTGACTAGCGCTTGAAATATTTTGAAATTTAGCCTGCCACTCATGAGAATATTGAAAAAAAAGAAAACTGTATTTCTCACGGTTATTGACGATGTTATTTACTCCTAGATTTCCACACTTCGTTTTCATACGCTTCTTTGAAGTATCCGCCGTTCAAGTATATCCAACCCATCAACCTTGATGAGTCTAGTGTAGCCACGGGTCTCCTCCAATAATACTCCTGCTTGATTTCAAATGTTCTTCAACAAACAGAACCTCTTTTCCTGGTCATTTGCGCGATCATACGTTCATGGGACTACACCACATCATTTGGTAAACCCTCTTGCCACAAACACTGCTGTACAACACTGTTTTGAACTCTACTAACTGCTGTTACGGATGCGTCCCCTGGAGACACAGGTACTGTACTGGAGCAAAACGGAAACCTAGTATTGTATACTTCTGGACTTCTTTGTCCAGCAACGCATGATTACGCTCAATTTCAAAAGGAAGTTTTGGTTGTATACTGAGTTGCGACTCATCTTCAGGCACACCAAGTTCACACTTTACAAATATACGTGATCAGGAGGCCTTAAAGATTACTTACCATCCCAATGACCCAATCCTCTTAGTACTTGTGGATTTACGATGGAGCGTTGCTCTTTCAGCACACTCATGACATTTTTTATCGGATGTCCAATTACATACATCATGGTAGATATTGTAGAGGACGGGAGCGTTTCTACCTAGAACCGTGCCTACTCTTCACAATAATTGAACCATAAAATCGATTAGTGGACGACGTTTACCGCAAGTAGACCGGGAAATCAAACTGTGAGCAGGGCATTACAGAAGCGAAGCACGACAAACCAGTAGCTAGCGATCGGAAATTGTTATTGTTAATGATGACCTTGGACGGTCGAACAAACGAGAAAATACAGACATGCATGCAATGTCAATAGTGTCAACGGTCAAAATAAACAGCAAGACAGTTTGAATACGTGGCAAACCAAGAGTGTCTTCACAGAGGTCTCCCCATAGAAGGATTCAAGCTTGAAAGCCTTTGACGAAATACAAAAAGGAAATCGAGCTAGAGGCACTGAAGTTACCGTGTGTTGAGATGGGGGCATGCGGATTCAGGAACAGCTACGTATACCACGTTGAAAAAGGTTGTTGTCGGTGAAGAGGGGTCAGTCTGCTTGCAATATGCGGAATTCTGCATGCGCCCCTAGAGTAATGCTCTCAGAGCAGGCTACCCAAGCGAGCACAAATTATACACAGGCTCACAATTTAGCCTCCTAGTGTTTGTTGGACTTTATGTATTGCTGTACTACTTTTTTGGTCGTTCTCGTGTCTTGTGTTTTTTTGTCTGCTTCTGAAATGAGAAGGTTACTGGGGGGAAAACTGTGTAATATCCAACATCTACATAACGTTGTGGAAAATGAACGCGACGTCCTGATCACATGTGGCGCGAGGCAAGTGGTGTGGAGGTGTCCGGCGGAGGAGACGGTGTAGTGACGGGGGCTTCCACGGATGACTGAGGGGAGGCTCGGGCAATGTCATCGTCGTCTACATAGGCGACTTTCAGAAAGGCGACGGTAACAGTGTCATGGCGACCATGAAGTGCTTGGGCGTTCGTCCAAGCACTTTGAACGGGCCCGAGTAAGGTGACTGAAGCGGCTTGTGTACATCGTCACAACGATCTGGTACATGTGGACAGGTGGTCAAATCCTTGCGCATTTTAACTGGTCTGTTTTGTTCACCTGGAAGTGTAGGTTGTATCTGTCGCATATATCGAGATGATCTGGAAGCAAAGGTTGAAGTATGAGAAGATGGTAATGGAGGGGGTGAAATAAATTCACCAGACAGACGCAAGGTGAAGCCGTAGAGAAATTCTGCCGGGGTGCGCTGGAGATCAGCTGCGATGACTGTAAATCATAACGGAACACTATATGCTATCGTTGTTTTACTGCATGAATAATTACGTTGTACAGAGACTAAAATATATTATAATTCCGTTGGCTGACGTGCTGAGTTATTACTACTGCGTAGAAGCCAGCTCTGGGTTTGAGCTAAGTACATTTCTTATTACTGTTACGTATTCCTAATTACCACAATTGGCGTCGCGGGCAGGATTATTTCATACGATGAATTCTTGCAATATGGAAACTCTGAACGTCCACTCAAGTTCACGGGAAATGGAAGACTACTTAGAACGCTTCGAAATTTGGTGTATTACTCGTAATGATATGACAGAGGGGAAGAAAACGCCACATTTCCTCATGGTCATTGGCAAGGATGCATATGAATTACTTAAAATCCTGACGTTTCCCGATTCGCCTCTCTCACTTCCGTACGATTCTCCGAAACATCTGCTACTGAGGCACGTAATAGTAATAAGAAATATATTTAGAACGCTTTGAAATTTGGTGTATTACTTGTAACGATATGACAGAGGAGAGGAGAATGCCGCATTTCCTCATGGTCATTGGCAAACGTGCATATGCATTGATTGAAATCTTGGCGTTTCCCGATTTGCCTGTTACACTTCCGTACGATTCTC